>MINK01177737.1:0-15000 GCA_001735545.1 Phormia regina
ATGTAACCGCTTATGGCCCAGAGGCTAGCTTATTGAATATTGATAATAAAAATAAAATAAAAATAAAACAAAATTGATAATTTTAGCCAGATCGAAAATTTTTTTTACAACATAATTTTAAAAATGTTCGATATTTTCATGCAAAATGGATACAACTTTTATAATTTAGTTTCAAAAATACTAAAAATTTGCATTTTATTACAGATAATAGGTAATGCCCCAAAACAGTCGTCTAGTGGAATAAAAATCTTGATGGGAAAAAATTTAAATATTTTTTCTATAAGCTGAAAATTACGAATTTTAGGAATATATTTTGGTAAAAAACTCGAACTCTTTTGCACAAAAATTTACACAGACTTGAAATTTTAAATCGCCAATAGGAATCTAAAGATATATTTTCAAATTTGTTAAAATAATTTTTCGTTATTTAGCTGAGCTACGGTAGAATTTAATTGAGTTTTCGAAAATATTTATTCATATTGTTTCTATGTGAATTCTTCTTCAACATATGTACATACATTCATACTTAATATCTATGTATATGAATTTAATTGAATTCAGTTTTTGCTTTTATTTTTTATTTTTTTAACACTAATTGATTCTAATTGAGCAAATAAATGATATTGAGTCGTACAAAATAATAAAGTCAATGTACAAGAAAAACATCTTAGTCATTGTGGTCGTTGTTATAAATTAATATCAATAAATCCCAATTTCAACATTTCAGTTCAATAAAAAATATGCATATATTTATACGATATATGATTCTTCTTAAAATGCTGGTTTATGAAAATAGTTATAATATTTTCTCTTATTTATATATTTAAAAAAATAAAAAATAACGAACTAGCCGGCAATACTAAACATATTCTCATAGATTCATCGTAATACGTATGTATATTAAAGTGCCTTGATTTGTATAGGAACAAAAAAAGTTGCTCATGTGCCCCCTACAATTAAAGATTGATAAGTTTTAAACACATTACCAAAATATATTGGTTCAATTTTTTTATTTACCTCCAAAAATATGGTTCAGATTTTATTTAATTCAAAAGATTTCTAAAAATCAAAATTTTTAATCGCTTAATATAAAGAATAATTAAGTAAATATTCATTTAAAATCAAATATAAAAACTTACAAAAACAAATTCGAATATTTTGAATCTGGAGAAAAAAAAACTTATTCGGAAAATTTCAAATACTCTTTTGATATTTTTATATGAATTATTTTATTATTTGCTACGTTTTGGAAAAAAATATTCTTTTTAAGACATTGAAATAAATAATAAATTTTCATTATTAAAAATATTTTGTTATATATATATATATATATATATATATATATATATATATATATATATATATATACTTGGAACGAAACTAAATTATTTTTGATTAATGAATCGATACTTCTATTATTCAACGTTTCCTTCAGTTTTACTTAGTAAAAAACCAATTACTTATTTTTTATTATTTTTGTTTCATATTTCTAGTGTACTTTAATCGCTTTATATGAATTTGATGTTTATTTTAAGATTTACTTATCATTTACAATAGCAAAAAAACCAAAAATATGTACACATTTGTCTGAAATGCAACACAAAAAACACCTTTACTAAGAGAACTGTAGAGGGCACACTGATGAATAGTGCCATTACATACACAGCTGTATACAATATTTAATAAATGTACTTTCATTCACGATAATATTTTAGTATTAAGATTTTTTTATAGTAAAATACGAAAAAAATATTATATATTAATACATTTGGTATCGTGCAACCAATCATAGAAAAATTTTTTTTTAATCTATTTACATACATGGTAATAAATTTTGAAAACAATTAAATACAAATTTTTTCCGTAATAAGAGATGTTAAAAGGTTTTAAAATCAGATTTAGATAAAAATTTATAACACACTTTAGATCATAGTAGCAGCAACACCGGTTATAACGAACTATGGCTATAGCGAACACTTTTCTTCGGTCCCATTAATTTTACAAACATTTGCCATACAAATAACTACGTTTATAACGAACACATTTTGATGGTCCCAAGAAGAAATTTTCAAACAAAAAACTACGTTTATAACGAACTCTCACAAATACTAACATAAATAAAATTACACACTTCAAAATTTTTCAAAAATTAAGAAATAACAAAAATAATTTTTATTTATTTCCATTTAAATTATTGAACAATTGGAAGTAATTTTCATTAATTTCTAATAAAAATTAAAGATGAATGTTACATTTACAGTTGTTGGTTTTTTTGACATAACATATATTTATATAAAATAATAATAAAGCTAAAACTATCGCTATTCCTCAAAAAGTAAATATCTCAAAGAATACCAATTTAAAAACGTCGGTTATAAAAAAAAAAACACTGAAATAGTATTAAAAATATAATTAATTTTAATTTGTCATTTGTGAAATGAAAATATTATTCCTAATATTAATCATTAATATTTAAAAATTATAAATACCTCCCATTTACAATAATCTTCGGTTGGGGAACCATTGATATGATTTGATACATTTAATTTTTTTTATTTTGTATAAATAAATTTTTAATTTTATATAAGTATGTATATGTAATTTTAAATTTAATTAGGTTAACGGCTTTGTAATATATTTATATTGTTTGGCCTTGAAAGGCTTTTTTGTTTACAATGCAATATAAATAAATAAATAATGGTTAACGGCTTTGTAATATATTTATATTGTTTGGCCTTGAAAGGCTTTTTGTATTACAATGAATATAAATAAATAAATAAATAAATAAATAAATAAATAAATAAATAAATAAATATGCTTTAATACCAAGTATTAGTATTCTAATGAAATAGGTATATTTTGTTTAAAGATATATGTTTTATGGAATTTTACGGATATAACGAACTAAATATGTCAGTCCCTTAGAGTTCGTTATAGCCATGTTCGACGGTACCTCTATTATAGTCCTTCTTAAAAAACTTCAATTACATATCTTTTTTCATATACACCCATGCATATGTATTTCGTACTGGATGTATTCTCATAAGAGAAAAAAAAGGAAATACGAAAATAAGAGATACATACATTTCTCTTAAGACATTAAATTGGCCTAGAGAGCTAAATAAATATAACAAAGAATGAAATTTCTTCTGCAGTTCGATCATTCACTTGCAGATACATACAACCATAGAAATATTAAATTGTTTCTAAAATATAAACATAAAAATAAAAAAAAAATAAAACAATAAATACAAATATATAATGTTGTTTACAATATAATAGGCGATTGTTTCTTCTATTTTTTTCATTAATAAAGATTGTGGTGGTTTGTGAGTAAATAAATACGTACGTTATGTATTTATGAACGAACATACATATGTATGTATGACTTTTATATATGCACTGTGTATATATATTATTTTTAATAAATGAAAGTCTAGTAGGAAAATGAATAATGTTTTACAAATTTTGAATGCGAGCAGTTGTTAATTGTGTGTCGTTTAAATAAGAAGTATCTTTAACGTGACGGTCGTTTTAACATTTTATTTTTTATTTTTTTATAAATATTGATATTTTTGAAAAACAGAAATTAAGAAATAATAAAAAAAAATAGTGTGATATAAAAACAATAAAGAAGACGACTATCGAAAGCACGTGCATTTAATTTTTATAATTTTTAGTTTATTACTCTCTTAAAGAACTCTGACCGGACAGATATTGTGGCTAACAAAAAAGATATCTTCATTGTTTTATCGCGTTACTGCTCTCTCAATATGCTCCCGTTTTGTTTTATTAGTGTCAGCAGTGTTCTCAGCAAATACTGAATTCATTTAAACATGGTCCGCAAACACGTCATTTTAAAATAATATACACACAACATACATAAATATAAAATAAACAATTTATAGTCCAACAATTAAACAATAAAAAGAGTACAAAAATATTGCAAAGTCTATTTTATAAGAATTAAGAATAACAACGAAAATATATTGTGTACAATAATTCACAACTCAACTAAATAATTCTGTATATAAAATATTTAAATATTAACTGATCAACATTAACTGTCAAAATGGGTTACGATGATGTACTCGCACATTTGGGTGACTTTGGAAAATATCAAAAAATTATATATTTTCTTATATGTCTTACATCTATAACTTGTGCATTTCATAAACTAGCCGGTGTTTTTTTGCTAGCAAAACCGGATTTCCGGTGTGTACTACCATTTGAGAATACAACAAATGAAACAAAAATCTATTATGATTTACCTGAAAATGTATGGAAATTGGCGTACCCTAAAGATTTGGTGGGTGTAAACTATCAGCCATGTTCATATTATAATATAGAATACACAACAGAATATTTAAATGGAAATGAACCGGCCATTACAGCTGATACCGTAGAGTGTTCAGAATATGTTTACGATACGAAAAAGTACTTAAATAGTGCTGTTACCGAGTGGAACATGGTGTGTAGTCGTAGTTTCTTAGCAGCCACTAGTGACGCTATGTTTATGTTGGGAGTTTTGGTGGGCAGTATGGTCTTTGGTCAGATGTCGGATAAATATGGTAGAAAACCTATATTTTTTGCATCGTTGGTAATTCAGGTGATATTTGGTGTACTGGCTGGCGTAGCTCCTGAGTATATAACCTATACAGCATCACGTTTTATAGTAGGTGCCACGACTTCCGGTGTATTTTTGGTAGCCTATGTTATTGCTATGGAAATGGTGGGTCCCAGCAAACGCTTGTTTGCAGGCATTTTTGTTATGATGTTTTTCTCAGTGGGTTATATGTTGACCGCATTATTTGCATATTTTGTTCATGATTGGCGTTGGCTGCAGATTGCTTTAACACTACCTGGTCTGCTATTCATGTGTTATTATTGGATTATACCAGAATCGGCTCGCTGGCTTTTGTCCAAAAATCGTAAAGAAGCTGCAATAGCAAATATACAAAAAGCGGCTCGTTTCAATAAGGTTACAATTTCTTTGGATGTGTTAAATCAGCTACTGGATGATAATATTGAGGAAAAGAAACCCGAAGCTGAGGAGAATAATGTAAAACAACCCAGTGTATTTGATCTTTTACGTTATCCAAATTTAAGAAAAAAGACTCTACTGATATTTTTCGATTGGTTTGTTAATAGTGGCACATACTATGGCCTTTCCTGGAATACAAATAATCTTGGCGGCAATGTTCTCCTCAATTTCGTTATTTCTGGAGCTGTGGAAATTCCTGCATACATATTTCTTCTTTTCACTCTTAATAAGTGGGGTCGTCGTTCGATACTGTGCGGTTGTATGTTAGCTGCTGGTACAAGTTTACTGCTCACAATAATCGTTCCAAATAATATGAATTGGATGATTATTACGTTTGCTATGATCGGCAAATTGGCAATAACAGCTTCTTATGGTACCATATACATATTTTCTGCAGAACAATTTCCAACTGTGGTGCGCAATGTGGGTTTGGGAGCTTCTTCAATGGTTGCTCGTATTGGAGGCATTTTAGCACCATTCTTCAATATGTTGGCCGATATTTGGAAACCGTTGCCATTAATAATTTTTGGTGCTATGGCATTTGCGGGAGGTCTACTTTCGCTCTTACTACCAGAGACTCATAATAAGCCCACCCTTGAAACTATAGCCGATGGCGAAGAATTTGGCAAAGCGAATAAATCTGAAGAATATATGTTAGAAAATGGCAAAGAACTTAAACGTTTAGACAAAGCGGAAACTCTTCCTCTAAAAACTGCAACAATTGATCAAAACTGCAAAAATTAAATTTAAATTATTAAAAAAAAAAACGAAAAATAAGATTATATAAGTATTATGGAAATCTATACCAAATGAATAAAATGTTTTTATTACAAAAAAAAAAAAACTCTTTAAAGAAAAATTTACCTATGTATGTATGCACTTGGTTGAAAAAAAAAATTATTAAATAAATTTGATAAAATAAAAAAGCAAAAAATATGTACAGCTTGAGTTGGTTTTTAAAATTGCAACATAAGTATTTATTTTTATCTTTGAATTTAAATGTTGGCCTTGTCACCAATACATACATATGTACATATATAGCCTCATGTAAAACATGTGTAACTTAATAAGCAATAAATTCACATTTAAATTCTTTAGACCATATAATATTTTTAATACCCACATTCTTCATTAGTATTAATAGATTTATATATTTCAAATACATTCGCTTTATTACCAAAAAAACTAAATAACAAATATTTTTCATTATTGCACTAAATTTCTTAATTATATTTGATTTTTTGCTTTACGAACACAACCAAACAGTTGATATTTCTCATGAAATCAAAGCAATCAATTAATAGTAATCACGATAATTTTCAATCCAACATGTAGGTTGTATTTTAAAATATCGCCCAATAAATTCCCATAAAAATTTAAATCGAAATTTAGCTGGAAAAAATAAATTTGTAGGTTTACATTGAAAAATAAAAAACAGTATTTTCTTAGGTGAAGTTCAAAATAATTTTGTACGTGAAGAAAATGTCTTTGAAATAAAATTTATGTACGAAAAAACATTTTCTTTGTATAATTTGGAAATAACAATTTAGAAACGAATTGGAAATGTTATAGTTGCTTAGGTAACGCAGTAACGTAAGAAGTAATCATATTGGAATTTGGACATAATAAATTATCATATTGTCTCTGGGACTCACCGCATGTTTTAAAGTTTTCTTAGTTTGTGATGAGAATTAAATAAAAAACCCTTTATAACAACTTTTAAATGCTAAGACTAAACTTTTTAGGTACGTAATTTTTCATTATATTGTGGAATTATTTTCATTGATCTAATGAAACAGTTTCATAAAACGTCTGACTTTCCATCACTACATTAATGAAATACTTCGCAAAAGTAATGAAAAAAGTCATAATTTCAATGAAAATTGTTACATTAGGTTAATGTACATATATCTTTCATTAATATTAGGAAATATATCATTAACATAAGGTTAATAAAACACTTTTCTTTAATCTAATGAACCTTTACATAGGATGAAAATTTATGTATTTTTTCATCAGATCAATGTCAAAATCCATTAGATCTGTGAAGAAAATTCTTTCAGTGTAGTAATGTTGCATCTTGGAACAGAAAAGCTACAGCAATGGAAATATGTATATCAATTTCAAAATAACTCACGATATTCTAGTCATAAATATTTGTTTAAGAATTTTCGTGAAAAATGGCTTAATACGTAGTATATCTTTATGAAAAAATACATACATTTGTCTAAATCAAACAATTCGTTCTTTAGTTATCCTAGTGTGACCTGGATCCTATTAGTTATACGCACAAAAAGTAGATCACACGTTAAAGCTGATTCTTATTTAGCATCAGAGTTTAAAAATTAGCTAAAAAGTTTTTTATTTTTTTTTATTTTGAAAATATGCATTCTTAACATTTTTTGAAGTGAAACATATCAAAAATACATCATCATTGATGATCATATAAATATTTTTAGTAGTTTTACTTAATAAAAGTCTCACATCAACATATTTGATATTATCTTTTGTATTTAGTAGTTGAATATAATAAATTTTCTAGTTTTTCAAAATATTTTTTTAGCTTCGATCAAATATAATTATAAAACGAGCAAAAAACAAACATGAAATATGCCAAGAAAAAAATATTGGTGATATCTTTATGTTTTATACATGATGAATTTTATTTCCTTCATATCTAGTTAAATTTTTTTATTACAAGCAATTTCTATACAAATGCATATATTTTCAACATTATTTTATTATTTTGTCATATATTTTTCAACATATTTTTCTCATATTTCATACATCAACCATGGCATTCGTTAGTTTTTACATGGCGTTCGTTACATTTGTTTGTGAAATATTTTTATGATTTGCATTAAAAAAATATGAAAAATGTTGCAATTTTTTGAATATTCACTAGTATATGTTTAGCACTTTAGCACTTTTGTTTAAAAATGAAACACATTTTTTGTCGGTCAGTGTAATAAATTATTGATTGCATTTTTGTGTAGCAAAATATTTTTTTTTTTGTTCATTATGTTCATGTTTTATTGATAAGAAAAACATTTTGTTAATAAATTTACATTTTCGAAACACTTGATAAAAAGAAAATTAGATAATTTTTTAAATTTGTTTCATTTTTTTAGATAAATATTTTAAAAAATACACAGAGCTAATTGCATTTCGATTGCAGGAGTGAGTATTTTGTATGTACAATTCTTGATTGGTAAACCCATGTTTGGTGAGAACATACACGCAGAGAAAAAACATGGTCCCACCATGATCACAACAACTATTCAGTGATTGTACAGCCGTTCCTCATTGATTTGAATAATACCATTGATCATCCACTAGCAACGGTTTTTATGATTCCGCTTACTATCATTCAAATGGATTACACACAACTGGCAAAATTTTAAACTTGATAGGATTCAACTGAAATCCATAATATATGATTTCAACATATTTGTGCTATGATAATATCATATATTATGAAGAAATCCAAAACATTTAGTTGATGTTCTACAATTCCAAAAAGTCAATATCTCTAAAACCATCCTGCGTCAATTCTACAATTTTGTTTAATCCACCAACGATTTAAGCCAATATTTTAGATACCAGTAGTAAGTCGTTAGGTACTTTATTAATTCTCATTTTAGTCTTCCAGATATCGAAAAAAAACCATTACATAAGTTTGTCTTATTAATTATATCTATGAATGAAATATGAAAAATGAGATTTTATATAACTATTAATGAATTTTGTTCATATATATAATAAAATTGGATAAGTATATGTAGATGACAACTGTGATATACAATATATGAAAAAATAGCATATTATATTATATGATAAAACTAAGTATTAATTTAATATGATTAAATAGATAAAACTATATATATGATAAAAATGGATGCACCAGAAACCATATTTTTTTCTCTGCGTGGTATGTATGGGCTGTAGGAAGGAATAAAACCATTCATAAACAACTTCTATATTGCTTGGGTGTCTCTCAAAATTAAAATGGTGTACATTTTAATGGTATTTTAAAAAAAGAAGAAAAAGCTATAAGTTGACATACCATATCATATTTATGTGTATGTAGTACATGTTAGTGAAAATTTAATTGCCTTTCTCGATTGTAAGATTACAGTACACTAATTAGAATGTAATTTTATTGACTGTTAACGATACGGCCAAAATGCACTAAGATTGTGTGCGAAAATATAAAAATTACATCATGAACCTTTATTTTTTTTTTTATTTAAAAACCTAGTTTTTAGTTGTTTCAAGTCTAAAATAAGTTTACTTATTGTAAAAACTGTTGGTATTTAATTATAATTTATATTTGAAAATTGTGAAGCTGATAAAGTAATTCAAAAAAGTAAATAGTAGTAAAAAAAATACATTTTTTTACCTTTAAAAACCTTATCGCCATGGTTTTAATGCATTAGCAAACTGTTTACATGTTAAGCTTTTGGCTTATCATTTTAGTTGATTATTTATTTAGTTCTCTGGATAATATATAAATGTAACAGATTACTCTTTGAACAATGTGCTAAAAAAAAAAACTTATTATTACTAGAATTTTGCACAGAATGAACTTTTCTACTCGTTTTTAATTAGTAAGCTATTTGAAAATTTGTTGCTTTAATTATTAGAATTTCTTTTAACTTGGAGTTAACAAAAAATTTTCGCATATTAGAAAGAATATTATTTGAAATCGATAAGTGTATATAACTTATTTACTTTTAGTATATTGTAGAACGTCAAATATATCTTTAAATTTAATTTAAACTACATGTTGGCTCTACGTATACAAACGATTAATTGGTTTATTTAAATATTTATTTACGGCTGCGAATGTTTATCAATTGAGTAATGATTTGGTATTAGAGTGATTTCATATATGCAGAACAAAAATAGGTTTCTACCACTTATTCGAAAAATATATCTAAACTGCAGGTTTCTATACAGGTACATAATATTAGACAAGTTATGTGCATAAATTAATATTATGACACAACTTAAAATTATTAGTTTCATTAAAATTGACATTTTTGACGAGCTATTCATATGTTACCAAATAAAATTTAGGAAAATTTCAAAAACAGAGCTGAAAGCGTTCAGTGGTCCAACACTCGGTTGAAAAAAATACAATGAAACATTTTTAAAAGATTACTGAGTGTGGGGAACATCCAACCAGGTTTTATTAAAAAAATTTAAAACGGGTAAAGTTAAGTACCAGTAATTAATGTTATGTTTGCTATTTTACTCTGCGACTTGTTTAAATATATAAATTAGTAAAATACTCAACAGAATTTTTAAATCATACAATATTGCTCTTTCTATTACTAAAAATATCGTCACAAATAAAGTAAATATTTTACTTCTTCAATTGTTAAACAAGCGGAATTTTGAACATGTGTTCTTTCCTTAATTAGATGCAGTGTAAACGAATAAAATTATAAAATTTTATGCAGTTGCAAGTGCGTGTCCTTGTAGAGATTCAACAATTTTGAGAAATATTGGCAAAACATTCTAAACAAAACACATTGCGAGGAGAAATAATGGAATCATTTGGGTTGGTTCATTGTTACTTGTTAAACTAAAAACATATTGCGAAATCAGTAAGATACGTTTTGGTCTTTCCTAAGAGCTGTGTAGTTAAATTTATAGTCGCCGGAATTTAGTGGACTAGGATCGTACTGATTACCATAAACCATCAATTAGAATATGAAAACTCGAAGCTAATTAGACCGAAACTGATAGTACAACTAGTTACAAATTATAAACATCGTTTTCCGAGTATAAATACACACATATATACATACATACTTATATATACGTGTTGGCTACCCGGATTATTTATTTATTTCTGGCATTTGACACGAGTTAACCACTTCAATGATCAACAGCTGCAAAGAAAGATTAATCTTTGAAAATTAGCGAGTGTGAAAGATATCACTGTTGCGTATGGATTTTTAGCTTTTTCATTAAACTTGTTGGTAGTATTCAAGATCAAACAAAACATAAAGTTATCAACCTTCTTAGTTGTTTTTATACACTAAATGACCGAGCGTATATTTCTTTCTTTACATGTCAGGCTGGTATGATCTTGTGTATAATAAAATAATAAAAAAAAGAAAGAAACAAAAAATTTTTTTTTCAACCACAAAAAATATACTTTTGTAATTTAAAAAGCAAAGAAAGCTAAAGTATTGAATTTGTAGCGAAGCTTTTCCTTTACATGTGCGTATGAGTGTACTCATATCTAACCAAGAAACGTAATCAATTTGTTTTCACACCATTACAAACTGGTATCTGTAGCAAAGCTAGAGGAGTGGAGGGGCTCAGAGCAACACTAAAGAGATTTTTAAAGTGTGCGCATGATTTTTATTTATTCATCTGTTGGCGTTTACTGTTCTACTTTTGTGTGATTTCGGTATTCCGGTTGGGTTTTGAATCTATATGCCAACAATTTAAAACAACAACATTTCAACAAATTATTGACAAACCGTGCCTATTTACATAAGTATACAAAACTTACTCACGAACAACAATAAAAATTTACAAGGAATAAAAGATGACTACAAAGAACGCAGGGTAAATATTGAAAAATAACTTTCGAGCTTTCGCAGAAAAAAAATCTACATGAATGACTCTTCTTTCATTTCGAAACTTTGTAAATAGCTTTCGTCTTTGACTTCATATTTTTTTAACCGACCAACAACTATAACCACCGACCAGTTGGCTGTTTGCGCGTTGTTTATGTTGGGTGTCATTGGCAAAACAAGGACCAAAGGCCACGATCACTAATGGTTTACGATTGATGTCAATTAATATTTAGGCAGACTTTGGCACGCTATTCAAAAGCAATCTATTTCCTTCCCTTGCTCTTGGCCAGCCAATTGTCGTGTAGCTTTACAAAGTTAGCGGGAGTTTTCGTATTAGCTCCGTCCTGGATTTTCGTTTTGTGTTCTGTCGCCATTTGAAAATGATAATACATCGACACACATCCAAAGTTTTGCCGGCCGGATCGTTTGGAATCTTGCGTATCCTTATTGATTGCACCTTTACAATAAAAATCGAGCAAAGCGTGTCAAACATACTTAATGATGTTGGACTACACCGAGTGACGTATTTTGAATGGATTCCATAGCGGATCGTAAAGAATCGACACAAATACAAATGTGATGCTATTCTTGTGATATGTGATCAATCGCTTCTACATAAACGTGCGGCGTCAAAACCAGACAATGGAATTTGAGGTTTGCCGGTCGGAGTTTATTAAGTGCTATACTAGTGATTCAGATATTTATGTTTTGAGTGTTTTGGCTCGGAAGTAATAATTTTTGGTCAATTCGTCTGATAAAATATCGTTCGTAAAGCCGACTTTCGTTTGCAACCTCTCTGGGTTATTCAAGTCGTGTTCGGAACTAATTGGGCTGGTGTTGCTCCAGAATATTTCACATTATACGAATATCGAAGAATTGAAATAGTAGGTTGCTACTACTTCGGGTGTATTTTTGGTAGCGTGAGTGGTAATTGCACATGGGAAATGTTGGACCATTCATATCGCCTGTTTTGCTGGCAGTCGCTTTGCCAGCTTATTCTTCTCTACACGGTTTTATGTTGACAGCCCGGCCCTTGCTCTACTTTATGAGCGCGAGATGGAGCATTGTTGCAAATGAGCTCTTTACTCTTACCCGGTTTAGTATTCATGTGCTTATTCACTTGGATTATAACCTGAGATTCAGACGATTAGGTTGCTATTAAAAGCGACGCCAAAGAAAAAGCTATTGTGATTATTGAAAAAGGCAGCTAAAGTCGAACAAACGTAATATTCCCCAAGACTATGTATAATGACAATCTAATAGGATGAAGCTGACAGAAAAAGAAAAAAGAAAGATGAATGAAAAAAAACAAACTCTAATAAAAGACAAAACAGTCTTATGTTTGATTTGATGCGTTTATCGAACTTGGATGTGCGCAAAACAGTCTGGTAATATTTTTGACTGCTTTGTTACTAGTGGAGTTTATTATGGACTCTCTTGGAATACGAATAATTTAGGTGGAAATGTTTTCCTAAATTTTTTAATATCCGGTGCAGTTGAAGTTCCAGCCTACTCGTTTCTCCTCGTCACACTTAACAGGTGGGGTCGACGTACAATACTGTGTGGTTGTATGATAGCTGCTGGTGTAGCACTTTTATTAACCGTGATCGTATCGGAGGACATGAATTGGTTAATAATAACATTTGCCATGATTGGTAAATTAGCCATCACTGCCGCTTATGGTACCATTTACATATTCTCAGCAGAACAGTTCCCAACTGTTGTGCGTAATGTTGGTATCGGAGCATCTTCAATGATAGCACGTATTGGTGGAATCTTGGCTCCTTATCTAAATTTATTGGGTCAAATTTGGAAACCTTTGCCACTAATAGTCTGTGGTTCCTTGGCATTCGTTGGTGGACTTTTATCTCTTATACTTCCTGAGACACGAAACAGACCAATGTTAGAAACCATTGAAGATGGTGAAAATTTTGGCAAAAAACATCACCGCAGTGACTCAAATGAAGCAGGCGAGGAGCTATCAAATATGATTGCCACACAAAATGGTAAAAAGTAAATCCTTTCCTGCATTCATGGTGTTCACCAAAGTGTGTCTTGTACTTATAAAATTATAAATTTTTAAATAGTTTAACATACTTATACTTGTATACGGCTGTGGGTAGTAAAATATTTCCAAAGAATAAAATTCTACAAATGTCTGCCATTATTATTATTGGTTTAAACGATAATTAAAATTTATATATGTATGTACATATAAATTAAAAAATAAAAAAGAAAATCATCTTCTAACTGTTTAATTAAAATAATATTTTATTATTCCTAGCTGTTTATTTTTGTATAAATATATGTATTATATTATTTTATTATTTAATTTTACTGATTGCAAATGTAATTCATCAACGAATTTATACATATATAAATATTAACATTTTTTAAATAAACATTGTGTTGATTCGCACAATGTATGCGTAGTAATATATAAAGAAATAACATACAGTAGTATAATAACAATTTTATTGAAATTTTCCATTTAAAGATAAGTTTTTTTTTTACTTGTCGATGTTGTTCTTTATAATATAATATGAACTCTTTTGTGAATATACTTACATACTCAATAAACATTAAGAATATTTACCATTTTAGCATTAAAGAAACTGTTTAAAATTTAAGATGTTTTTTTCTTCCAAATAAAGAAAAAAATAAAAAAAAACGCGTTTGCAACACCGGAAAAAGTAAAACAATCGAGCTTCAAGGTTACGAAGTTGATTTATATTAATGTAATTTTTAATTGATTTTGCTCCAATCATCCAAAAACGATAAATATTAATAACTACAATCTATTATTTTATTAATTTAACTTTTTAATAATGCAATGTATTCGCGGCAAACATATTTAGAAGAAAGAAGACGTAAAAAAATTTCAAACTAACTACGGAACGTCATCTGAGGCACATATTGACACAGAGAAATCGCTTCAATATATGGTTTTAACATAATTAACTTTTAACATATAGAACATGAAACCATACGTCTATTAAATTTAAAATTAATTAATTTATTTATTCAACCATTGAGTTTGAATCTAATGCAGTTTATTTTTTTAAAAAAAAAAAAATTTTAATATATTTTTTCCCCCATTAAAAAATTAAATTCCTTTTTTATTGCCCCGGGTTTTTTTTAAACTTATTTGATTATTTTTTTCCAAATATTAAATTTATTTAATCATCAATAATACTCCTAATACACTTTTCTTTTTTCAGAAAGAGATTCTATTGCGCAATATTTTTTTTTTTTTTTTTTGATTTTTTTGTTCACATACAAAATTTTATATCAATTAATTGTTTAAAATATTAGTTAAAAAATAATAGTTATATGCCACTAATTTTTGTACAA
>MINK01177738.1:0-11087 GCA_001735545.1 Phormia regina
CCTCTCATATAAGGTGAAACGTTAATGAAAATTTATATAAATAGTTCAAAGGCCAATCTAATCTCGAAAACAAATAATGGAATTAGAAACAAAAAATTGACATGTCCGCCTACTATACCGCAAACCTCCAATACAATATTATATATGAACGACATTTTGTACATATAATTCTAGGTCCGATGTAAACTTGGCCGTGTTCCTCTCACTTTAACGCCCAACTCCCGTATGAACAGAATATTTAAAAGGGAGGGAGGGAGTCTTTTGTATCTTTATTTCATAGTTTTCCGTTGATATCTACTAAATAACAAAATTTTGTACGTATAGTTTAAGGGTAGATATAAACTTGCAAACCAAAAATAGGCTTGGTTCGCCCACTTCACGGTCCACATTCCTTATAATGTAAAATTTGAAAAACTTGTTGGTGGGTATAATATATTCGGCCGAGCCGAATATAACATTCGCACTTGTTCTATCCTGCTATATCTCCCTAACCGATTATGGGTAAGCAAATTTTTCTAATAAAAAAAAACAAGCTTAACAATGTCGGCTCGGCGGAAGCTATATTCCAACCATCAAGTTGTTAAAATCTTATGTTATATGGAAAGTGGACGGTAAAGTGGGACCATCGCACCCATTTTTTGTTCTCAAGTTTACATAGGTCTTACAATTATTTGTACAAGATGTCGTTGACGTTTCACTTTTTATGGAAGGTGGTCGATAATGTTGTTTAACCACTCCTATTTTTGGTTTCCAAGTTAAAAAGTTGTTGGGTAAAAATTTTTATCATTAAAGTGAAACCTTTAGCAATGGAATGGGCTAACTAATTGGAAGTACAAATTTCATTCTTTCAGCACAAATATATGGCAATAAATGAAATGGATTCTCCCGAAATACCTTACATAGGTATCTTTGATAAAATCAGATCTTAAAACTATTTTTATAGACCATTCAGAGAACATTTAATTTGTGTCTTTACTCACCTCTCCAATGCCTGACTATTTTCACTTGCCAAATTATCATAGAGTTCCACATAATCATAACTACAATCAGTAGATTCTTCCAAATTAAATGATATCCAATCAATCATAATAAATTTATCTTTGGGAGCCATAATAATCCAATAACATTTCATATCATGCATATATACACCATTTTCATCGGTAGGTAAACGTATATTATAGCCTGGTTTAGTGTACACACCACCACAATCAGTTTTACCCATAGGCACGGCCTTATAAAATAATTTAAAACCTCTACCAGTGGTAGTCAAGCCAGTTTGCAGATGTAAAATAAGCATATTATTTTTGGAAACAATATCAGCTGGAGGAGATTTTTCACCACAATAAGGACCCATAATATTTTTATCTAAATCATCATTAATCTGGAAATAGATGTAGTTATAATAGGAAATAAATAAAATTAAAGGCAGTAATTTACTTTTAAGGAAGTATAAGCACAATCAGTCTCTTCTAAACTGGAATCTTTTAAATCAAAATCATCTATGCGCAGAGATATAACAGTATTGGGTTCTGTTAGAATTTTATAGGTACAATAACGATCCTTGTTGCTTAACTGAGGATAACTGGGTGTTTGTATAAAACCCTGAGGAGCCTCAAAATTATAAGAGCAATCTGTGATTAAAACAACACAAATTAACAATTTTGCTCATGATTTAAAATTTCTTTATGGAGCAGTACTCACCTGTTTTATATTTCAATTTAAATTCAGCTCCTGGTTTACCAAAGAATTTCAATATCATTATATTAAATTGAGAATGAATAACGGGTGGTATCATTTCATATTCGCCACAATATTTAGCTTGTAACATATTTTCATTTGTAGCAGTTTTTACATCATAAATCTATATAAAAAAAAATAAAAAATTAGAAACTGAATTGAAGCATCATAAAATAAATTTACCTCTATACAATCTTCCGCTGACATTTTAAAGATCTGAAATTCTATGGTTATAGACTCACTGGGAGTCATACGTATCTCATATTCACAGGAAACCTCTTCATTTTGTATGTGTGGTGATTGTATAATACCTTCTTTGGCTGTAAAAACGCCACCACAGTTATGTATACTTTCTTCAGTCGAATAAAATATTTGGAAACCAGTATCGGAACCAATATTATCCGAATGAAAATGTATAATAGCTTCATGGGTAGGCAGGAGCATAGCTTGAGGAGTAGTAGAATTACAATATTTCACAAAAGTTCTATCCGTATCAATGCCATCTATAATCTAAGAGAAAATGTTAAACTATAAAATATAATCCTTTGAAAAGTGATCTTAACATACCTCGACATAATCATAGTTACAACTATCATGTTTTTCAATTTGTAAGCTAAAGAAAGTTAATTTTAGACGTTTGCCATTGGGTGCTCTTAAAGTCCAACGACAATCACGATTTTTGGGATAGTTGCCAGGAGAACCTGGACTAGATATTGTACCATGTGTTGTAGCATTAACTAGACCACCACACTGAGGTGGTATAGAATTCCATTCCAATTCAAAACCTTCCTTAGAAGTTGAATTATCCGAACGGAACCACAAATACAATTGATGTGTTGAAGAGATAATATTTCCTCCTTGAGGTTTATGGGAACCACAAAAACGTCCTATTATTTGTGAGCCAGCACTGTTGCCATCATTGATTTGCAACCAATCGAAACGACACTCTGTAGAATCTTCCAATTCGAAACTATTAAAAGTAACATTTAAAACTAAAGTTTCATTGGTTCTAATAATCCAGGCACATTGGGAATTATGCTCGTAACGTGTTTGAACACCAGGAGGATAAGCAAGACGACCAGATTCTCCTCTTAAAACGCCACCACAATCATTTGCACGTTTCTCACATTTTTCGCCACGAAAACCGGGTCTGCATTCACACATATATTTGCGTACATCCGAAGTGCTGATAACAAAACAACGTCCTCCATTGTGGCAGGGATTAGGTGAACAAAGACTAGGAGCAGGTGTACAAGTGGGTCCTAAAAAGCCCAAGGGGCATATACAGTTATAACTATCACCATCATCCACACAAGTACCGCCATTCTGTAAAATAAAATTTGTTAAAAAATAATCATTAAAACATTAAGTTTATTTATTAAATTCTTTTTACCAAACAAGGTTGACTTATGCAATTTCTCTCTGTTCCTTGAACACAACCATTAATACCAATGCCATTGCCTACGAATCCCTGAGGACAACTGCATACTACAGTATTAGAAATTTCATGGCATTTAGCTCGAGGATGACAAATATTGCTAGTGGCACAATTAGTAACAGCACCAATGCTAGTTTCTCCTGTAGTAGTTCCAGTATTCGTAGAACGTTCACATCTACGACCATCACCCGTCCAACCCAAGGGACATTCTCCACAATGATAAGAACCCTAAATATTAAAAAATTTGTTTAAAAATCTCCTAAATGTAACTTTTCCAACTCTCCTCTACTTACATATGAATTTATACACGTTACTTTGGGACTTAAACTACAGCCTCCATTTTGTGTAGCACACTCATCAATATCACGACAATTAACACCATTACCCGTTAGGCCAGCTGCACATGGAGCACATGTAAATGATCCCGGTAAATTGATACATTTCGTTACACATGACGTATGACTTTCAGCACATTCATCTACATCAACAGTACAGGCTGGTGTTAAACCATTTGTTTTCCAACCTTGATCACATATACATTTATAGCCAAATGTATCGTTACTACTAACACAAGTACCATGACCACACAGTTCCCATTGAGATGATTGCATACAATCACCCTTTCGTTGGGTGCAGTGTATACCAAACCAACCAGGTTGACAAATACAACTGTATGAACCGAATTGATTAACACATTGAGCACCATTTTGACAACCCAAATCAGTACCGGCATATAGGGCACATTCGTTACATCTTTTTCAAGCGCGGGACCGCCTACAAATGGAAAAGATAGATATGAACCGTTTTGTGAATGTATACGCCCTTTTTTGAAACACAATCAATACATTATTCTAGAGTGGTAATATAATATCTCCTACAGAATCACTTTAGTGGGCTTTCATAGAGCATATTTCCGAATATATGAAATTATTAAAATTATTCAAACAAATATTTGGTGCTCCGATAATTCCAAATACATTTTATCGGAAATACCGCTGTATAAAAATTGTGAAACTTTAAGAGGTATTTAAAATAACATTTTACAAGGTCAGAGCTAAGGTGTATCGTCAGAAGTACATAGGTACTAAGAATAACTCCCCAGTTGTTACCATCAAGTATTTAAAAATTTCATTCAATATCTACAAAAAAAAAAAAAAAAAAACTCGCTTACATGTGTAGTTTTATCTTTTTAATTTCAGAAATAGTTTGGACTCGAAGCAAATCCTATCTCCAGTATTGGCCTTATTTTTAATGTTAAACTGTATTCTTGATTGAGGGGCTAGTTTGGGAATTTCCCGTTGATATTTTGTTTCCCGGAAACGGGAATGAAAAATTCCGATTCCCGGAAAATATAAAAGCAAACTTAGAAGATACAATAATTTTTTATAGGGAAAATGTTATTTTTCTATTCAACTACTCATAACACAACATTGATTAATCACGTTTATGAGAAAATTAATCAGAAAAATATTAATTAGGGGCTTCCAATTAAAGAATTTTAAAATATTTCATACAAATAAAGTCGTTAAAAACAGGCGGAAAGATATTGAAATAATTTATGATTAGACTTTTCAAAGTCGAAATTTAAATTTATTTCCCGATGCCTTTTCCGTTAGAGATAACTCATGACAATTAATCATAGAGACTTTAAACTCTTTAGATTTTAATGTCCTAAAGAATGCATTAAACCAAGTGTAAGCCAATACAACCTTAAAAAATATTTTGAATAATTAAATTTTCTTCTATTAATTCTTTTACGAATTAGCTTTAGCAAAATATTTTTGATAAAATTTTGTAAAAATATTAGCCTTCTTCCCGTATTCTAAATAATGAGAGCTCGCGGGACACTGCTTTTACCTGAAGTGTTCCGCGTACTCGATTGGAGAAATGCGAGAGAGAATTTTTGAAATGCTCTTCTTCTTGTACGAATGCAGCCCAGAATACAAAAAAGGCTTGGGTATGAAAAAAATAAAATAAAAATTATTTGTTTTGTGTTACTAGAAAAATTAAGTATTCAAAGCACAGACCTACGCTTCAAACAATATAGAAGAACATTTCGCATACTGAAAATTTCAAGAATAGTTTGATGATTTTCCTTTTGCAATTTTTCAGATAAAACACAGTCGTTTTCTATTTTTACCCCAAAAAGATTCGCGATATAATGACCACTAAGATTTGCAGAAAATTGATATTAACAAAAGTGCAATGATATTTCTTTATCAAAATAATTCAGTAAGAAGTATGCTTTGTGAATGATAATATGTGAATGATATTATTGAATAAAAACTGTATTCTTCAGATTTTTAACTTAAATAGTTTTTCATGCTATAAATATAAAAAAAGATAAACCCCAATTTGTGGCATAAATTTCAGTATAAATAGGTTTTCTTATCGTTTTAATTCATTCTACACAAATCTAAAAACTTTTTTAGTTGGATCTCAACACTATTTTGTGGTCCAATGATGTTCGGAAATCTGATAAAAATTAGTTTTCATTTAAAGATAAAGTTAAGTATTTCAAGACGAATATTTTAAAAAATAAAGCACATTCGTGGCTTAATATAATTACACGTTTTAATTTTTTTGAAAAAATAGAATTGTAATAAATTTCTGATGTTATAAGAAAAGCTCTTATCCATTTTCATTTAAAATTTTTTACATATTTAATTTTTATTCATATTTCAAAATTAATTACACTGCTTCAAATATTAATTATGTTTATAATTGCCAAAATAGTGCCTTTGAGACAAATCAAACTTGAGATTTATATGTCGATATAATCTAAAGATATTGGCAAAAAAATATGAAAAAACCTTTCAAAGCAAAGATGAGATTAAATAAAGTTTTAAAATGGTACATCAACACTAAAATGTTTAAAAAATTGTAGCAATATGTAGTTAAAAACAATATGTAGTATTAACATCTAAAAATGCGCTTAGAAAGTTGTTGGGTTATTACATTAATGTAAAGCTTTCCAACTGTAACACTTTTTGCTATAGGATTATAAAACTACATAAATATTAAATTTCCCGTTTTCCCGGGAAAATTTAAAAAAATTTCCCGGGAATTCTCGACGAAAAATTTACGGGAATTCCCGGGATTTCCCGCACGGGAATTCCCGAAACCCAAACCCTTGTTCTTACACATCTTTTATACAAAATATTTTTTATATCGTTGTACACGACTTCAATTCGATTTCTACGTTTCGGATTAAATTCTGCATAATATTTTTTTATTCATGTTTAAGGTTTTTAATCTTGAAATAATTTGAAAAATAAAACTTGCCAACAGAAAAAGAAAATTCTTTTTAAAAATTAATGTTAAATTAATTATGTTCAAAATGCATCAAAACAATAAGCGTTTTCCTCACTTTGTATTTAATATGTTCCTTTTTTTAATTTACAAATTTCAAACGTTATGTAATTTAATAAATTATTATCCATTCTAACTCAAGTAGTTTAAGTAGTTATTTATTTACACTATTTTAATAAGCTATTAAAACAGCTTAAGCATTACTACTTAATACATAACATAACGTTCAAGCTTATTATCCTGTTGGGTATTTAATGCAAAAAATATTATCAATACATATGAATCATGTTTTACTAAAGAAATTTTAATTGTTTACACCTAGTTTTTTTCTCAATCAATTTTTCAATATTTCTGTCTGGTTTTTCATTTAATTTTATTCTATTTTTTTATTTCCTTTTTTTGCTATAATTTTGCTCTCTGCAATATTATGGCAATAATAAAATTTTATTTTCACAAACAGCTACAAAAAATTTTAAATTACATATTAAATTATTTTTAAATCCATACTATTTTTTTGGGCATAAAATATTTTTCAAATATTGTTGTGCGAATAAAAAAAAATAACAAAACTAAAAAAAAATATAAACATTTATTGAAATTTGCATTTTTATTGCTTGACCACTGAAATGTTTGTGTAAACCAAACGAATTATCCTTTTTTTTGTTAGCTCTGCTCAAACAGGAATATCATTTTCATTTCAATTTTATTATGGTTTTGTTTTTAATAAAAAAAAAACAAATATTTTTACTTAATTTTTATATTATCTGTAAAATATTTTTATTTTAAACATTTCATATTTATGAACTTTATTAAACAAAAAAAAGGAAATTTTCCCTTTTTTTATGGGGGAGGATTCATAATGCAAAAATTACCAAAAAAGAAACAAAACAGCACAAGGCAATATTTATGCTGATGGAATTTTGCTTTTTTGCGATTTTATGGCACAATCGCATTAAGTAAAAATTTATTGCATCACTGGGACAAAGACTGACGACTAAAGAGTGAATGAATTGTACGTACAATAGAGGTTTTTATACTTTTATTCCATTTTTTTGTTATTTTTTTGTTTGAGAGGTTGTTGCCAAAGCTAATGCCAAAAGGCTTTGTAAATGTTGTGCTGCGGCTGCCTAAAGTTTCGAGGGAGTTGTGTTTTATGAGTGTAGGTAGCTAAAACCAACAGTAACATTTATAACAACAATGTATCTAAAACTAAACTAAATAACCCATATGAGTATATTAAACAAAAGTCTCAGCTTCAGCTCTAACAAGAAATGATGGAAAAAACACAAAAATGAAATAAAACGCCAACAATAGGAGTTGAAATAAAGAAATTTATTTATTTTTGTTTTCTTTATATCATTTAAGCTGATTCCTTTTGTAACAATACTAAACTGACTTTGAATGTTCTTCTTTCTTTTTTGCTACTTTACTTTGGCAACGTTATTTTGTGGCAACCGTTAAATTTTGTATATTTTATAATAATTTTCCAACAAAAGGTCTCCAAGGGGAATTAAAATATTGTAAATATGCAAATTGCTAAAATACTAATACAGTCATTCGTATATTTGCAACAATTCTATATGAAATATTTTTATCCATTTGAAATTGTATTATGGTTTTTTCTCTCATGTGTGTATGTATGAGTAAGTGTGAATATGTCGAATTATACGATTGGCAAAAATAACATTCAGTAGAGATATGTTAATGTCTAGAGATGTGAAAAATAGACTCCTTCTACAATTTTCACAGCAATGGCAGCTTTAGGAATATAAAATATATATTTTTTTTAGAAAATTTTAGTAAAATAGTCAAAATATTGGGGGCGCTACAATTTCGAAGAAAGCTTTTCAAAACAAATATTCAGGTAAATTAAACATAATTATAACAGAGAAATTTAATATGATTTGATAGCTTAGGTCACATTAAGCAAATATTTGAGCAAATAGACCTTAATACATTGAAGCATATCTCGAAAACGATTTGTACGATTTTATTAAAAAAATATCAAAGATTTCTAAATACAGTTGTCTTCAAGTCAATTATACATTACTTTTTAAAACGGTCAACAGTCCTGGAGATATTAAGTGTATTATCTGAAATAAATGAAAATTTATTCTCATTTTTTTAATCATACAAATTCATAAATATAATTTATTTAATTAAATTTTTTCATTAGTCATAAAGTTAAATAAAACGAGACATATTTCTTATAAATATATATTAATTTTATTCACAAATTAGTAAAATACATAGCAATATTAAAAACTTGATTTTGTGATCTTTTTTAAATATTATTTAAATATCCATAGGTCGCTGGATCATATCCGGATCGAAGGACCATATTTTGACAGGTTAAAGGGTAAGTGTAAACGGTTTCATTCAAATAAAAATATAATACTAGATTTTTATAAACGTAACAATATTATATTTTCATAATATTTTAAAATCTTATATTTAAATTATGGGTTTTCACCAGGTTGCACACTATCTTCGGCTATACACTTCGGGTTCTTGATTACAAGAGATGACAGCTTATTCACTCATGAAGCTGTCTGTAGTTAGGGGCATAGTGTTTACTGATCTGAACACTATGTAATCTGTAAATGGGTGTTTTTACTTATTTGCAAATAAAATATTATGAATTATGTCTTGTTTTAATAAATGAGTACATTAAATGAAAGTCATGAATTTTTTCCAAGAATTCATTAATTTAATGTAAAAATTAGTTTTTTCGAAGGAAACATTTATTGAAATGAAATAAACAATTAACCATTATATGTACTGTACATTGAAACCATTCATTAAATTTATTTCTTAATAAATTAAGTAAATCAATTATTTGGTTTACAAATAAGAACAGTAACTCAATATACAATTCATTGACACAATGTACTAATACATTGATTTAATTAGGAAGAAGCATTACACAATAAACAAAAACATTGAATCAATGAAATATATTATTAAATTATGTTAAAATAAACATACTCATTCAACGCTTTCTAACGGGAAATATATACTCAGTAAAAATAAACAGAAATCATTTTTGCCCATTGATACTACTTCTAAAATATCAATGGACATATATTTTAGTTATCTTAGAAAGTAATGAAAATAATACGCAAAGATGCAACTAAAAAGATCTTTGAAGTTGTTTTTACTAAAAAAATTATTAGTTTATATATAAATATATAAATTTCCCTGCAGTGATAAGAAGAAAATACAATAGAATTAGTTTTTCATAACATCGTGGACATGACTTCCTATTCAGTGAATATGTATAAAAAAAAAAAAACAGCTTCCCTTGACAAGCCTATAATAAATTCATTGAAAATGATCCAAATTTGTACTACTTCTGCAATTCAAATGAAAATCAAAAATATCGGTGAAATCTATTCTTAACATTTTCAATGATTAATTTCATTGGGACAAAGTATGAGTTCATTAAAATGTACTATGTACTAAGAGTATTTATTTTTTATTAAAGCTGTTCATTAGCCCAATGTACGAATAAATTTAATCAATGAACTTATACATTAAATTTTAATATTAATCTATGGCAATACATTGTTTCATTGAATCTGTTTATGGGGTAAAATTTAGTGTTATAATACATGTAAAAAATTAACTTTTTCATTGTATTTATGGTCCTTTTTTGTTCACTTTAGAACAAAAGTTTCCTTCTATTTGAGAAATTTGTTTTAGTTTTTGACTCTTTAGAATTTTTATATTTTTTAAATACAAAAAATACCGTATATTTTTTAAATACAAAAAATAAGTAGCCTATTATTAGAATACATTTTCAATGTATACTTTCATTGAAATAAAGTATGATTTCTTGTAATTTACTATGAACTGGAAAAAATTATTTTATTTCTTTTATTCAATGTGTAAATAAATTTAATCAATTAACTAGAAGTTTATTGAATTGAAATTTAATAATTATTGCTTCAATAGGGACAAATTAAATGTACCAATACTTTGAAACAATAAACAGTTTTATTGTATTTATGTACATTTTTTGTTCAGTGTGGAATAAATGTATCTATCTTTCTGATTACAGAAACTTGTTTTAAGTTTTGAAATTTTAGAATTTTTATATATATTTTTTTTTTAATTTTATATAATTTTTTTGCTCATATAATATCTCCATAACTGTTAACCGTAAAAAATATTAATATAAGGTTGACTCTATTTTTCCATATTTTTTGAGTAAAGTGAGATAAAAATGGTACAACCACCTTAATTGTACTTAAAACCATTGGTCGGCACCTATAGCACTCAGGGGCAGAACCTCAACAAAAAACTTAAGAATTCAAAATAATTAGATAAATCACAAAACAAAGATCTCAAGAAAATAAAAAAAAAAATATTTTTTTTTTTACATATCGATCAATCGACTACTTTATCCTCTCATTGTGCCTATTAATGACTTAAACTAACGTAAGCTGAGCTTAAAAATTGTTTGAATTTTAAATTCATATTTTGTTTGTTTTATTTAATTTGTAAATTTTTCTTCAATCTATTTCCCTTACTTAGTGTAGGGTATACTTAAATGAAAAAAAAAAAACTTATTTTATACGAATGGGAAAAGCATTGA
>MINK01177740.1:0-11912 GCA_001735545.1 Phormia regina
GTTATTCGAAAATTGGAAGTTTTCAATTATTCGAACAGTTAATCGACCAAAATTAATCGATTAACCGAATGGCAATTAATCGATTGGATACCCTATTGCTGACAAAGAAATGTTTAGTCGATGATGGGGTATCATTAAACATTTGTGTAGGGATCTATATTATACCTTTACTAAATGTGAAACTTTAATATAAAAATACAGAATAATGCATATACAGAAAAAATTATTACAGTCTTTTTTTCAATTAACACAATTGTTTAAATTATTATCAAAATTTAATGAATATATTCAAGTAGAAATAAAATAAAAAATAAGTTTTGGTACGATTTTATTTTCTATAGACATTTTTAATTAAATTTGAGCAAGTATTTGATTGAATGAATTATTTTCATATATTAATGATTTTATGGAAGAGCAATTTCAAGAAATAGGTTTATGGTCGAAAGTGTTTTTCGTGTTCTTTCCAAAAAAAATTATAAAAAATGAATTATAAATTTCCCATCAAATCGAGATTTTTTACTGGCGTGTCTAATATCGCGTCCTAAATAAGCCGATTACTCGAGTATATTGTACTATAACTCGAGAAAGGTATGTACGAATTATATTAATAATACACCAAGTTTTGTAATAAAATTGGCTTTAAGTCGTTCTATTAACATTTTTATCAGCTCAATAGTTTAGGGGATATTTCGAAATAAGAATCCGAAAAAAATGTTTGCATGCAAAATTCAAGATTTTTTAAGGGCATGAATGCTTTGACCGCGCCTTTAGGCAGTTAAACTTGTATAACTGGAGAATGGCTTGTCCTATAAAGATTTATTAAACTCCAATCTATATCGACTTAACTTGCCTTTGAGCAGATTTTATATAATTTTTTCAATCTAATTCGTGTTAAAGTGGTGCAATCGAAAAATTTGAAAATTTCGCTGATCATAGAGTTCTAAATTTTTTTTGCTTAATTGATAATATACTACAGATCATAGAAAAATATAATTTTTATTCTTCAAACCATTACTTAAGAACTTGTAAACTTTTTCCATTAAACATTTAATTTTAAATTTTATTTAAACATTTAATTTTAAATTTTATAGTTGCAGCCAGTCTGCGCAACACCTTTTAAAATCGTCGATATTTTGGCCCACCTCTTTGCTCCTCCTCAATTCTCTTTTCACAAAATAATTTAGAGAATTGATTATCTTGACCTTTCACTATGTAATTGTTTTGGTACCACTCCAGAGCGTTGTTTTGTAGTAACATCATGATGAATTGGACATATTTTAAGTAGACATATTGTGTTCTCTTATGAAAGGAAAAATATTTTTTGCAAACATTCTTTGATGTAGTTTTCGGTATTTATAGAGTTCACTGTAACAAATAACTTACTTCTTATGCCGCAACTGCATAAATCTTGCCAAACCAGGAATTCTTTAGGAAATTTCGACAGCTTTTTCAGTTCTAAACTTATCTTAACATATCTTAAAGCATCATCAATATAAAAATATAAAACCAGCGAGCTGCGAAAAATCTATCTATCAGTATATACGTATCGTCGTGCATTTTACAACCAGAGAAATTTTTATGAAATTTGATTTTAATTTTCGTGCTTTACTCTTGGCTTCTAAATTTGTTTGTGGCATTCCAATCTAAACATTTTGGAATCCATATGTTTCAACGCCGCATTAGCATTAACTTTACGAACCAAATACCCTATGTACTGAGCTGACAGGGGTGCTTTTCTACCAGTTATGTTTGGAATTCTTTTAAATATACTTTAAATTTTCTTGGGCTTCAAAATATTATGTGGACCTTTTTTCTCCCCGAACCATATTTCCTACAAACGGTCGATCAAATGGTTGATCAAACTCACAACAAATCAACATGGTTGTCATTAAAAATAATAACTGACATATTTTTCAAAGATAACTAGATCAACAAAAATTTTAAATATTGCTTCGGAAAAAAGTTATGAGGCAAAACGTATTAAGATTTTTTTCGCTCGCACTCCTTATAACATTGAAATGCATCAAATTGAAATATTTGTTTTTGGTGGAGAATTTTTTTGTAAACCAGTGCTATGTACAGACTCTTATTAAATTTGGCAGTATTTTTTTCACTTACATAAAACTTATTTGTTTCAAATTAATTTAATACTAACATTCTTATAGGGTATTAAAGTGATTCGGAAGTTATATGGGAGCCATGCTTAATTATGGCCCTTTATTTATAAAATTTGATACAAAAATTAATATTTGTACAGAAAATATATTCACCGAATTCGATTCTTATTATTAAGACATTTTTGAGTGTTGAAAGCGATCTTTGTTCCACGTGTCAAATTTCTTTGAATTATCTATGTACTTTGGGTACTAGATTTACATGGACATCGTTCCAGCCAGCCAGAAAGACCACAGTGGGTCCAAACGCGAATTTCTTTGGCAATAATGGAAATTTTTTGTATCTCCTCCTAATATAGTTTTAAAAAACTTACTTTTTTCATAAAATCTCTAAATTAATAAAAATAAAATTTTTTCCAAACCTACAGGATGTAGGGGTCAAATTTACATTAATTAAATTTTTTTATTAACAATTTATATATTTTGAAAATTATAACAAATTACAAAATTTTGAAAAAAATAAAAATACTCAAGGTTATGACAGGTTGACTAGAAGATGATTTTTCTGAAATCTTAGGTTCTCTTTTAAAACTCTTCATAACATTTCAATTTGATTCGACCAGTAGTTAAGGAGATACAGATTTATTACATTGTTAAATCGATTTAAAAGTGATTCTGAGTCGATTAATTCAAGGTCGGCTTTTAATAACTTTTTCCATTTTTTTTACCATGAAGATTAATTGAAAATTACTTATTAATTTGGAAACATGCTACTACAACATACTTTTAACATTATTGTCTATTATGGACCGATCTTCATGAAATTTTGCACTGTCATTTATACTTATATAAATGTTATATGTGTCAAATATTAAAATAATATTAACTTTTTTGTTTAAATTAAATTTGGCACACGGATTTGTGCCTACATAAAACTTATTTCTGGTAAATTACATTAAAATATTTTAACTTTTAAGGTAATTTTGACCGCGAGAACATTTGTATGGGTGCTAGATGAAATAATGGTCCAGAAATCATGACCAAAATCAATAGGCTTCGTACTTGTGCAAAAAAATCATATGTACCAAATTTCATCAAATTATATCTAAAATTGCGACCAGTACATGGAAACGCAAAAGCGTTACATGGATAGCCAATGAGCCGTCCAGCCAGATAGCCAACCAGACAGACAGACAAACAAACGACCGGACATAGTTAAATCGACTCAGAAAGGGATTCTGAGGCGAACGGTATACTTTTAGGTGGGGGTAATAAGATTTTTCTTCTGCGTTACAATATTTACACAAACACATAATACCCCAACAACCTATGGTGGTATAAGGTATAAAAAAAAAAAAACAAATTGAAGTATTACTTTTTAAGAAGGTACTGTTTTGAATAAAATTACAAAATTTAAAAAGTACCAGTTAAAAATAATAACAAAAAACACCATTAAAATAAACAACAATTTCAAAAAAAGTACAAGTAACAAAAAAATTTATAAAACGTACTATTTATTAAAACAAATACAATTAAAAAAGTTGCGTTTGTTAAAATAAATATCAACAAAAAAATGTTAAAATGTCTAAAAATATAGTCACAATATTTCGATTTTTTTAATAAATTTCACATATAGCCTTTAACTAAATGCAATTATTTTTAATTAAACAATTTTATCATAACATTAATCTCACCTAACAATATTACGACGATTATTATGTTCTTTACGTACACCCGAAATATTATGACCACTTGCATCATTTGGAAAGTCATCAGCATCATCATCATCCGGATCATTTGAATCATCCATTATTTCAGCTAAATCCGATAAGTCGTCACTTGAAATGCGTCGCAAATTGCTAACATTATCATGAACACTTGACGAATTGCCATTAATATCATTGGCAATGGAGCAAATATCATTATTCGATTTACTTTTATTTTTTGCTCGACGATACGAAGCCAGACTTGTGGTCATTCTGCCAAGAAATCCCTTCTTGACGTTGATTGTAGAAAAATAACTAAACAATTGAGGGGGGGAAAATTAGAGGCAAAAAAAAAAAGAAACTAACGAGGAGAACATAAATGACAAAAAGATAAAAGTTTGCAGAGAAAATTGCCATTGCAGTAAGTCGGGGTTCACACACAGCAATTTTTCTTGCCGCAATTCTGACTTTGTAGACGAGAGAGATAAAGAGTATGTAAAAGTTTTGTATTTTCTTCTCCTCTCTTTTCTATAAATTCAGAATTGCGGCAAGAAAAATAGCTGTGTGTGAACCCTGGCTAATGAAAAGAATTTACAATTAGAAACGAAATACTATTAAGTATTTGTGCTAATTTATAAAATTAAATGACTCAAACGAAACTGTCAAATGAATAAGTGACTTTTAAGTGACATTTTCGAAGAGAAAAAGAATACAATTGGTGGTTTGAGGTTTTTAAGACATAAATTAAAATAGTGGTGCTTAAAAAAGTTCATATAGTAGTTTTAATTTTTTATTTAATTATATTTTATTTAGTTAAATATTGTGCAATATTTTTTTTATTTAGTGGAGTCAGAGTTTAGTTTTGACAGAGTTTAGTAAAGAGACCACAATTTCACTTTCCATTAAAATTTCTTTAAAAATATTAGTTACCTTTAATCTAGAGGTTCTTTTATTTATTATTATTATTATTTTTTTTTTCACAAAATGTAAACTATTTTATTTTTATTTGTTTATGTGTTTGTGTGTTTATTTTTGCTTTGTTTATAGTTAAGTTCTGTTATAATGGATTTTAGTTTCTGAATTCTATTGTTAAAGGGTTTTTGATAATTATTTTGTTCGTTTCTTGTGTTTTATTATTATGTTAATTTTTTGTTCACTTTTTTAAACGCTAAATTTCACTTTTCATCGTTTTAAAACGTCATACACAAGTCACCTTTTTAATCATCATTAACTTTTATAAAGAATTTGAACGTTTTCTTTAAATATTTAGTTTCTTTTCTTAATTTGTCTTAATTTTTCGTTTTATTTTTTTATGAGTAACTTTTAATTGTTAAAAAAAAAAAACGTTGTTTGGTAAAACCTGCTTTTTAACCTGAGGTTAATAACTGTTTTTTTCTTTGTTTTCGTTTTTTTTTTTTTTTAATCAAGTGATTTTTTATGGTTTTATCATTCAGTAGCTGCTGTCACAATTCTAGGTTTGATAAAATAAGACACAGACACAAAATATTTTATATTCAAAATTAATTGCTTTTAAATGATTTTATTTGTTAAGTTAATGTTTGAAGGTTTAAGTTTATAAAAACGTTTGTTTGATATCAATTTCAAATTAAACATAAATTAGAAATAGGCATAAATTAGAATAATACATTAATCAGTCGATTATTTAATACTAATTATGTTTATAGACAATTTATTAGAAATTAATTCATTACATACAACAAAAAGCATGAAATTGTGTAAGAATGCATTATAGGTTATATATGATAAATTTAAATTTTAACGATTTTTTTTTTATTTTATTTTTTTTTTTTTTTTTTTTTTTTTTTTAAATAACAGACAATTTGCAAATAAGTCATCCAATATTAAAAAAAATTAACTAAGATTCGTTAAGAAATTAAAACACAATACTAATACCAATAAAAAAATATAAAGTTTGTAACAAATCCTAAAAGTGTAAAAGTTCTTCACCAATTATTCTAAATGTACCAAATTAGCAATATTCAAAGAGTACCTCACAATTATTAAAATAATAAAAAATTTACAAACATCCTTCACACAACCTTTCTATAGAATTCATTGTTAACAAAAAAATATAAATACTGTATCAATTACTAAGACAAAGTTTTTTATAACTAAAAAATACTGTAACAAATTTTTGACAAAAAAATTACCAAAAATCATCTTTTCAAAAGTAAAATCCAAATACAGGAAATCTATTTGATTATACAAAGAGATCTCTTACAAAATTACTTATCTTCGCAAAATGTTATTATTAATGTTTAAAAAACGAAAATAATTGCAAAAAAATCGGTCAACAGTTTTGGACCTTATGAAAAATTTTCACCAAGGTAGGTCAATAATGTAAAACATTTATTTTTTAAAAGCCAAATATCTCAATAAACTAACAAAACATAAGGACAGTTTAAAATTACACACCTTGCCAATTTCAATAACTTTTCAAAAATGAAAACAAAAAAAAAATTAGAGAATCTTCAAAACTAAAAAAAAGATATATCTTGATAGCTACACTAGTAAAACACATGCAAATATTAGGAAAATCGAAGACACTCCGTTAAAAAACAGAAATCGCGATTTGTTTTTCATAAAAAACCTTAACATCGGAAAGCTTTATTGTAAAACTTCTATAAAAACATTACCTACTAAACAGTAAGTTACCCACTTAAACAAGTTTTTGAAAATATACCTTTCCAAAAATGCAAATAAATATACAAAAAAAAGAAAAAAGAAATACACAAAAAAAATCGCCAATACCAACATTCCGTTCATAGAAAAAACCCTAATACTTCCAAAATATGTGTAACTAATTCGTTCATAACAAATCTCGGAAAAACCTAAAAAATACGTGAAATTAAATCAAAACCAATACTTAATAAGGAAATCCCCAAAAACATTATTTATGTAAAAAGTCTAAAACAATAATATTTTTAAAGTTTTAAAGAAAATCTCAAAATATATTGAATTTTCGCTTTCAACTTAACAATACACTATTAAAAAAGGAGATCATTCCGTTCTACTACCTTTAATATTAATGTGGCAAAATAAAAATACAAAAATTAAAAACCACCTTTTTAAAGAAACTTTAAATAAAATATTCTAAAACACCTTTTGAATATGAAACAGTTCATAACAAGGCATGGAAAAAATTCAGATTCCGACTGAATTTGATTTTTTTCACTTTTTATAAATATTATTCCTAACTTTAAAAATTAAAATGCTTTCGGATTAAATTTCTTATCTTCACTTTCTAATTTGAGTTACGAATATAATCTAATAACCACTTTTTTTTAAATTTCGTATTTGTGAGAATATCACTATTTACGATTATAAAACCTAGCGGTAATAAAAGGTAAGAAATATGTCCAGAAAGTTCCTTTTATTAAAGCCCCAGGGAGGCATCCGGTTCATGTAAATTTTTTTCCACGTGATGTCATTGCAATTAAGAGCCTTACACATTCGCGACCCAATGAATTACTTCTAAAAGGCCAGATAAAAACCTTAACATAAATAAATTGATTTTATTATTTTTAGATTTAATCTTGTTTTGGTTAACATATTTGATAGTATTTGTGGTTAGCTTAAATAAAAAAAAATATATTTCTACCTCCCCTTCTAACATAAGAGAAGGCAAGTAGGCCTATGTATTTTTTGCAAATACATCTACTGCTTAAAACAAAATATTGTTTAAAAAATGCTACTGTTCTATCTTGCCTCTAAGAGAAGCGAAATCGGTAGTTCTTCTTGGATATTTTGGAAGACAAGATGAGGCATTCTTAAATGGTCCTACTACAAGGAATGCTTGTTTAGTATGAGCAACTCCATGCGCCAAAAACACGTGCTAATAAATATTTCTAAACCTGAAAACGATGAAGCCATCATAAATTTTACCACGGAGAAAACGTACTGGTCGCCACATTCATTATACAGTGATATGGAAAAAAGTACGTGAAAAAAGGTCGTTATATACTCGTGTACACGCAAACATGAAAAAAATACACACATTACAAAAAAACAATTAAACAATAACAAAACAAAACAAGCTCATGCACAAATGTTATTAAACATCCACGTTACACGACTTGATTAACTAATTTCGAATTAATTCCTGAATAATTAATTTCTATTTTTTCGTGAAACAATAAAATTTTTATTTCGAACAAATTTAAAAATTATATTTGACAAACAAAAAAAAAAAAAAAAAATTCCTAAAAAATTAGTATTAAACTCGCTGATAAAGAATTAAGTTCCCGAACGAATAAAAAAATGACCGTTCTCCTACTCTGGTTCATACAAATAACCTTAATCATTTTAAAAAAATTACAATACATTGTAGTTGACAATTATACTATCGAGTTATTTCACTATCCAAAACGGAAAGCAAAAGTTTCATACTTATCATAAATACGACAAATTGCAGCAATATTTTACATTTTATAATTAAGACAATCTGAATAGGACGGTAGGTTAAAGAGTATAAAAATGATGTCATAATACAAATAATCACCAACAACTTAGCCAAATATATCAATCGAACTAATAGAAATATTAAAAAACACTTCAACGTCAACACTTAGAAGTGAAAGTATAGGCCATTAAATCCTAAAAAAAAAATTGCATTTTTTACCTTTAAAAAAATTATTAAAAAAAAATTTTTTTTCGATATGTTATTAAATTTATTACCCTTCCTTAAATTTCAAACCTGTTAATAGCGCATGTGTATATTACACGTAGATTTTACTTAGTAGGCAGGGGTTTTTGTATAATTTTTTATTTATTTAAATTCCATTAATACACATAATTATTATAATAGTTTCTTCAGCACTTTCTTTTTCTCGTTTCAAACAAAAATATTTCTAAAAAATTATAATTTTCGACTTTTAATTATTAAAAAAAAACACACACACACATACACAAAAATAATTATTGTCCACTTAAAATTTGCTTCACAAACAATTATCAACGATCTCATATTTCGAATTCAAAATTTAATAGCACCGACGCATTTGGAATTGTTGGAATAGTATGGGGTGTCATAATAATACGATTTAATCCAAGATATTAAATGTTAATGACACTAATAATAATTTAATTTTGCAATATAGTTTTTATTATTTAATCCATGATAGAAATATTATATTTTTATAATTTTGGCTTCTTTTTCAGCAAAACGTAAATCCAAATGTAGAAATGAAGAGAAAAAAATCACTGCGTTTGAAAGAAAGAACTGCCACGAACTGATCGAATTGTTTGACTGTCATGATCTGGATTTTTATTATTTTTTGTTTGAAAAAATAAAATATATTTTTTTGTTTTCGGTGAAAATCATAGCGGTGAATGGTTTCTTTCAATGATACATTATAAAAAAAATAAAAAATAGAAAGAAAGAAAAAAATAGTCTAACGTTTTGTTAGTTTTTTGAAAATAACAAAAAAAAATTTATATAAAAATAATAAAAAGACTTAAATTGTGTATTTGGTTTGCGTCGTGCAAATTGTGGAAAAAATTGAAAACACTTTTCTCTTTTTGTTGTTGTTGCTATTGTTTTTCCGTTGCATTTTGTGTTTTTGTTTTAATAAATGTTGTTGTGTAAATCAAGTTATACACGTAAAATATCAAGTTTAGCTTTTTTCGTTCGCATTTTTTCTTCAGCTTAAATTTGATATGATTTGGTGTTTGTTGCGTTGCAATTTTTAGTTTTTATTATTGCAAACGCAACATTGTTTTTGTTATTGTTGTATTGACTGCTTTTTTGAAAATTATGCTTGTTGCAAAGCAATAGTTACTTAAACATCAATACAATTGAGTCGAAGGCAGTTAATATTAAATTTTTGTTTGATTTTTGCACCCTACATTTAACTGGAATTGTTATTAGTTCTAAAAAAAATAGGAACAAATGTATTAACCAGGAATAGAGCAAAAGCTATTTTGTTTCAATACTATATATAGAGTATTTTCGATTTCTCTGCACGTTTGTGTTATGAACATAAAAACACTAAATCACATTCAGACCTAGAGGGTTGAAAGAGGCAAAAGAAATAATTTAAATTTGCGAGAGATTCGCGATTGAATTAAAATTAATATAAATTAAAGTTATCTTAATAGTAAAATTAAAATTCAGATGTTGATTATGGAAAAATATATCAAATGGTAGAGCAAAGTTCTTGTATATTCTTAAAATTACCTAAATTGTTTTAATATTAATGTTTTGAGATAAAGTGGGGGGAATGATAATTACATTTTTTACTTCAATTTTAATAAATTTAAGCGTAAGGAAAGCGAAAGTGTATAAAAAACACGTTTTATTTAAGAATGAAGAACCATGTCTAACGGACGTGTTTTATTTATTAAGCCTATCTTTTCATCACTCTCACAAATACAATTATATTTTTAGTGATTGACATTCCCACATTACAACGAAATTCTAATTCTCTTAGACCAACAATTGGGCTACAAAACTCAAAATCTATATCACAAATCATTCAGAATTCTTAATGAAGTTCAAGATTTGCTTAAAGAAAGACTTTCTTAAGAAATCCCCCTCCATCTGGGTTAAATCGGACAAAATAAGGTGTGAGAGACAGAGACAGACTCCTACTACTCGCAATATCAACTTCGTACGAAAAATAAATTTCGTAAGATGCAAATTTCTTTTATACGATCTGATAAAGTATTACTATCGATGTTAATGTGCCTTGCCACCTTAAATTGTACAGAAGGCATTCACACACCACCTAGGCGTTAAAGTATTGACTGTAAAGTCCTTGACAGCCGCTTGGATATCTACTAACAAATGAGCGATTTCATATAAATCTATAATCTGCTTTTGGAACTCTTTGCAAAGATCCGATTGAAGGAATATATGTTCCCTAAAACAAACCCCACCTTATGGATCCCACATTTTTTTTAATCGCCCAACAGTCATAATTCGGAATGTCCATATGTTCCTATGAGAATGTCTTGTCCCATTGCCTTCTGTTTCATAGGCATTGACTCCGAGTATAAATATTCTGCAGTCTTTAGCAGGAAGAAACTGACTTCATTTTAAATAACAAAATTACATAAATTAGTCTGTAAATATGTTTTAAGTTAAGATCAGTAGATTCAAAACGCTATATAAAATGAGGTAATGGAAGAGACAAAAATATCAATTTTCTTCAGAAAGAAACTAATACATTGAGTAGCCCTTTCTAGAGACTTTAAGAGAAAAGAAACCGATTTCAGTAAGAGAGAATTTTTTTTCAGAAGCTAGCTAATGTTTTGAATGATTCAGAGCTTAAAGAAAGCATTTTCTTCATATAGAAAGTAATACATTGAGTAGCCCTTCCTACAGACTTTAAGAGAAAAGAAACCGATTTCAGCGAAGGACAATTTTTTTTCAGAATCTAGCTAATGTTTTGAATGATTCAGAGCTTAAAGAAAGCATTTTCTTCATAAAGAAACTAATACATTGTGTAGCTCTTTCTACAGACTTTAAGAGAAAAGAAACCGATTTCAGTGAGAGAGAAAAAACTTTTGTTCAGAAGCTAGCTAATCTTTTGAATGACCCAGAGCTGTAAGAAAACATGTATTGAACTCTTGCATAACTGAACCAGCTGCCGTAAAAAATCACAGTCTTAAATGTAAAAGTTTTCCCAAAATAATAAAAACTACATGGGACGATTGGACTCCAGGGTTTCGACAAAAAAATCATATGCTCTACGAAAGTTTTAAAATGTATTATAAATTCATTGATGGAAATCTTATCAAAAACTAAAATTTTTAAATTTTTTTTTTTTTCAACTATATAGAGTATCTATCAATAACGTCATTTTCCAATCAATAATTTTTACAATTGCTAATTTTTTTATTTTTTATGTTTTACGCAGCACTGACATTCAAGCAAACCGTTAATTTTTCTTCAAAAACGTTAAATGTACACAAACGTTTGCAATACTTAATCAAATTTAGAGCATGTTCATCATCACCAACAATCATCAAGTTTATATTTCTTTAACTTGTTTTTTTGTTTTTTTTTTAATAAATACTTTCTGACCACTCTTTATTTAGTTTGACTAAAGCCACCAAATAAATACTA
>MINK01177751.1:0-13004 GCA_001735545.1 Phormia regina
GTTACAATATTTGCACAAACACATAATACCACAACCACCTTTGGTGGTGTAGGGTATAACAAGATTCGTGAAAAATTATATTTTTACTGTAAAATGAAATTGAAATTTTAAGGGAAATAACATTAAAAAAATAATTTTTATTGAAAAGTTAAATTTTGAATGAAAAATTTAATTTTAAAGAAAAAACTTGAATGAAAAGCTAACCTCACGAAAAATAGATTTTTTTGTGAAAAACAAAATTTTAAATAGAAATTTAATTTTTAAGAAAATGTGGGACCACCCTAACTCAGTTTTGATTTATTTGTTTTTTTTTTTTTTCATTGGTAGTATCTTTATCTTTGAAAGTAACGATGTAACAATTTTCCTAGCGCAAGTTATAGTCTTTGAAATTAATTTTTGTTAGGAAAAAAGTTGAGTAAAAAGGAGAGCGATGTCTCTTTTGAATATAACACAGAGTTAAAAAATAAATAAATGCGCCATTAACACCTTTCAAATGATACCTTAATCTTTGTAATCGGATAAATAGTATAAGAAATATTTACTATTTTAACTGAGTTAGGGATGTGAGTACCAAAAAGTGTTATTAATAAAAATTTAATTCATGAAAAATTTAATTTTCATTAAAAATCTGATTTTTTAAAAGAAATTAAATTTTTAGTGAAAAATCCGACTTTTTGCAAAAAAAAAAAAAAAAAATCTTAGTAAAAAATCGCAATTCTTAGTAAAAAAAACAGATTCTAATGAATTATTTCAATAAATTGGGTTTGTAGTAAAAAATAAAATATTTTGTAATATTTTTTCTATTTGTGTATTTTATAAAACTTTATAAAACTTTTTACTTTTTTTACAATATTTCTATAAGTGACAATTGTCTGGGGACTATTTCAATAGGTTTCGTCCTTGTAACAAAAAAGTGCAACGTACCAAATTTCATTTAATTGTATTCAAAATTGAGTTTTTAGAAATAGTTAAAATCATCATTGAATTTAGCGTACTTGAATTAGCGTTACCAATGGGATGTTCCGTTTGCTAGTAAATCCTATTAAACAATTAATCGCATTTTCTGCAAAGGTCCCTTAGCAACACTGTGACTATAATTTTAAATTGTTACCTTTTAATTCTTGCATGTTAGTTTTAAAGTATACTAGTTAATTGTTTAATTCATTTGTAAATAGATAATGTTCATACCGATAATTTTATCAAGAGGTCACATAATATTATCACCATGCCAAAACTATTTAAACATAGCTCTTTTCGTAGATAAATAGTTAAAAAATATATTTCAGATGAATAATTATACAAACATACTTAAACAGAAAAAGTACATATATTTAAACAATTTCTTCATAAGCATGACTTTTTTCCCAAACTTTTTTATAAAAAATTAAATTTGGTTCATATATATTATTAAAATTGCTCTATATGGAAATTTTAGGAATTTTGTAAAAATTTTGATTTATTTTAATAATATTACAATGCAAATTATAAATATTAATAACTCCAAGAAGAAGTTTTAAGAATTGCGTACATGTATGTAAATAATTAAAATGTAAAAATTTTCCAAAGAAAATTTCAAAATTTTTTGCAAAATTTATGAATCAAAAGTCAAGAAGACTTAAACAAATTGTTTCAATTTTATTTATTTATTTTCATTTGTAAAAAGTATTTGAAATTTTCTTTGGAAAATGATTAGTTTTTTTTTATATATTTTAAGCTCAATATTTGAAAAAATTCCATTTATTGGTAATATTTTCTTATTTAACCTATCTTCATTTAGCACTTGTAATTGAATCTTATAAAAACAAAATAAAATTAAATTGCAATTTTTGCAAAATATCATAAAATTTTCATAAAAAACTATTTAATAATATCTATGAAATAAATTTTCTGTATTTTGTTCTGTATACAGATATTAGGGTATATTCGTTTATTTGTTTAAACTAATAAAAAAATAAATTTAAGCATTTATTTTACTCGTATATTTTCTTTTATTTTTAGACTCTTAACGATAGTAACTGATAAGCCACCTCTTGTACCCATCATGAAAATTTTCCTGTTTAACAATAATTTACGAAATGTAATACAAAATAATATGCAACTTGAACATTGATCGTAAATACGCTAAAAAAATAATAAATTTGAACAAGTGAATATACGACACACATATATTAAGTACTAATAAAAAATTAAAAAAAAAATAATAATAAAATTTAACACAAAAATCCACTCTACTTAAGAAATAATGCCAAGTGTAAATGTAAACAAAAAAACAGCAAATATACTACAAATTGACAACAACAAAAATATGTATATAAAATATAAATAAAAACAATAACAAAAATATTTCGTTGATATGTCAGTGACTAAATAAATAATAAATAAATAAATGCAAGCAAAAACATCAAAAAATACATTAATAAAAATTGTTGTTTGCACCTAAAAATAACAATAATACAGAATAAAATATTTGAAATATTTTAATACTAAATACCAAATAATAGTTGTAGATAAAATATTTGTATTGTTTTTTTTTATTATTTATTCGAAATAAAAGCTGACTATACGAAATTCTTGCAAATAATTTCGTTATAAAAGAAATCAATTCATTGTGGAGGGTTTAAACGAATATACTAAACAAAAACCAACAAAACAACATCAGCAGCAACATCATTATCATCATAAGCAGCAACGTTGGTCTATAACATCTACTCCCACAGCAACAACATCATCATCATTGTTTGCGTCGGCTACGACATCAACAGCATCAGTAGTCACAACGTCAACAATAACAACGTCAACTTATTCACGTCGTATACGTAAATATTATAAAAGTATTATAGCAATGCGAACAAAACATTTCATTGTAATACTTTGTTGTGTGGTTGCCACCACTCTGCTTTTTATAGTATTGGGAACGGCGGGTGAACCAAATGATTCACTAAAAAATATTGTCTCACAAACACATCAGCAGTTAAATAAGTTACAGGTAAGAGTTATTTTTTATATTCTTCACCGCAGGTTTAAAGGCTATCTACATATGCTTTTCATTCCATTCTTAATTTTATAATTTTTTGTGGAATTTTTAACAAAGTCAAAATTATGTCCGCCTGTTCGTCGATTGACATAGGCCACCTATAGTATAATATATCGATCTAAAAATTCGGTTCTTAACAGGTTTTCAGTTTTTTTCAGCTTAAAAATTGTTTAGATAACTTGGTTCGACTTTAAAAGATAAAAAATTTGTTTTTGAATTTTTCTTATAATCTGATGCAAACATTTAAAGTTTTAAAAAATGTAGAGTCCTTTAACAATTCTTAACCTTCGTTTTTACATACAAAACATTAAAACTTTTTTCATATTTATCTGAAAAATATCTTTCGACCCATTGCTCAAAGAGTTGAATCGAATATTAAAGCAAATAATTAAAAACCTTTGAAATCGGACGAGAAAAAAACATATGGCAAGGAATTTAAAATGTCATATGTCAAAGGTACTCTTATTTTAAGCTTCGTTGCGCTCCACAGAGGTCTGTTTGGCCCATCTTAAAAACTGAATATTGTATATTCTCTGCTATGTGTATAACATATTTGATGCAAATATAACTAGCGAAATTGCATAAGCGAGCAAATTGCATTTTCGCATTTTTTGAAGCAGATCTGACATAAATACTGTTCCGAAATTTCGGTTTGCATTAGGAGAAATATGAGCCTGATAACTTAAAAATAAGAGTGTCCCGTAGACAAACATTTTGTAGAGAGACCCCTTAAGCGATACAGAAAATTTTGTAATTCCTTTTACAAAAATGTTGAAGCTCATTTTATCTTATTTTATATGATAGTTTACTTGCACCGAAAATTTTGTCAAGATATCTTAAATAACAGATAAAATATTTATAAAATTTGTGTACTCCTCTGCTTCGCCTATAACAAATTGCATGCAAACCCAATCAGCCGATCAAAAGTTATAGATTTATTTCCAAAAATTCTGTCCACTATGTAGCGATTGAATATCACGGTTCTAGAGATTTTCATGCAAAAAATAGCATTGATGTTACATACATTTTTTTGCCATACATTTTTCTAGAAAACCAATAATTTAAAATACTTTTGCTTTGTAGCTTTAATGTGAATATATCTCAAAAAATATATATTAATAGCAACATTTTAAAACGAAAAAAATTACATTCAATCAAAATCGACCATATGATATCCTACACCATAGTGTCTGAGCATAGAAATTCGGAAAGGGAACTGTGGTCAAATATATGCATATACTTTTACTTTTCCGTATTTAAGGTAGTTATTACCACTGAACCTCCGTTTGTTCACAAGAATTCATGGACAGACAGTCAGCCAGCCAGACATTGTTTCTCGAATATTTTGCGATAGGGTTCCGATGAGTTGTTCTGAACGTTACAAACATTGCATAATACCCCAAACACCTACGATAATGTATGGTACAAAAATATTCTATTCATTAAATTTGTTTAAAAAATAAACAAGAAACTGTACTACATTTTAAATTTACTTTTCTAATTATTAATTTGCATTTTGATAACACAAAAAATAAACATTAATTTCACTTATTTAACAAACACAAACAAATTAAATGTGCTTAACATAGTTGTGATTCATTATAATTAAAATCTCTTCTATATTTGAAATGTTTATCACTTAAAAAAAAAAAAATACATTTGGAATTATTTACCTTAAAAAATAGCACCGCTCACAAAAATCCTCCAAAATACAAATAAATGGACTAGATGTGGAATTTGATATGCTGACTTTTATCGGACACAAATAAATTAAATGTGCTTTGCATAATTGTTATTTATTGTAATTAAAATATTTCCTATATTTGAAATGTTTATCATTTAAGGCTTAAAAAATTTAAAGAGGGACAGAGTAATTATTAGGGTATCCAATTAATCGGGGTTTCAGATTATTCGGTTTATTTGACAAATAATTATTTGAGGCTTTAAGTTTATCGGTTAATAACCGAGTAATGCAAAATTATTCGATTAACCGAATGGTTTTTGTAATACATATTAGACATATAAATAATACTGTTTATAAAATTTAATCTATTGAAATAGTTATTTAAAGATTTAATGTAGATAATATGGGGTCTATCTTAATAGATCTATTACCCATTTGTTTTAAAAAATGGACTTTACGTATAATATTATAAATGTTGTTCAAATTCAAGTTTAATAAATCAGTATTTTTAACTTTTCTTATTTTCTGTGTTAGAATTTTATCTTGTTATACATATAATGACATGTTCATAGCCTTATTATCCGTGCAGGATCCAAAGGATATAATATTGTCACAATTTCAAGAATTTATAAAATTGTAATTTTTGATACCTATTTTAGCGATAAGAAAAGTATGAAGAGGTCTTATTGACACTTTTATTAGCACAAGACATTTAAGTGTGTAATAATAACACAGAGAAAAGAATTTGTTGGCAACCGAATTTATTGCCAATCGAATTCGGATGCTTGCAAGTATTATCTTTCAAATCGATTGTAGCTGCCGATTAATTCCTTCCCTAACATAATATATAGTAGTTATGATAACAAATATTTTAGTACAATATAATCTTCACAACTATTTATAAATAAATTTTACAATTTATTTTACATAAAAAATATACAAAATTAATATTTAGCTCACACATACAAAAGTATGTCAGACTTAATTGAAAATAAATATGTGATAACGGCTTGCGTTTGATCTTGAAAGTGAACAGGAAATTACAAAACCTTCGGACTTATTTTTCGCAGCTGTAATATATTAACACCAATTAAAAACACCCCCGTTCTACATTTATGTAAAGCTCGCATCAATAAAGTCTTCAGAAACATTGACGTGTATCTAGAATTCTTGGATATTAAAAAAATTAAAACGTTGATATGTTATATTTCTCGACAATGTTCTTACCTTTTATCTTGCCGACAAAACAAATTTTTTCTTGTCTTTGAAATTTATTTAAAATTTTTAAAAATTTTCTCAAAATTTTGTTTTTTAAATAATTTATTAATTACAATGTCAATTATTTTGAATAAATATTTCCATTGTACCCTCGAATTTTTTGAAACTAAATCGATTTATTTTTATTGCTCGTATTAAACAAATGATACAACCACGACCAATATTAGTAACTAAAAATTCAAGTTGTGTTGTTTTACAAAATCATTTTAATTATTTATTCTAAAGACATATAGATTCCACCTGAAATATTACTTTACAAGGAGTTATACATTCAAAGATATAATTATAACCTAAAATATTAATCAGTATAAGAAGCTATTGTATCTAATTAATGTTTTATTATTTTATAATTAAAATATTAGTTCTCTTTAATCATTATTTTAAATTATTACAACATCTTTTCCAACCAGTTCTTTTTCTGTGTGTACTTTCGAAGAAATCTAATTGTTATTTGTGTTTTAGTGGAAAATAAGACAGATTTTCTATTATTCGAACAGTTTAAATCGACCAAATAATCGAAATAACCGAATGGCGGGTAATCGATTGGAATACCCTAGTAGTTTATATTTCAACATTTTTATTGAATTGATTATATATATTATATATATTATATTATATATTATTATATTAATAATATATATATATATATATATACATTACTATATATATATATATATATATATATTAATATATAATATAGTATATGCGGAAATCATTAATATACATTTCAACATTTTTGTATTAAATCATAATATATGAAGCAAAACATTTTACTTGTTTTTACCAATTAAAAAGCTTAATTCTAAAACCATTCTGTTAACTTTTACAAATTTTGTTTAATTCCACACAACCCATTAAGCCACATATTTTTAGTCCAGTAGTTTTGGTTTGGTCTTATTAATTTCCATTAGTATCAGAATATGAACAAGATATAATTAATAAAGTTTTGTTTTTATTTAGAACAAGAACTGTGATTATATATATAATGACAAAATGTGATTATAAATATGATAAATGTGGGAATTATTTAATATGAATTAAAATTGGATTATATATATGACAATAATTTGTTTATATATTATCTCATCATATTAATAACACATGAGATTTATATGATAAAACACTGATAAAATGAAGGCAATATTTAAGGATATAAATTACTAAAAGTTATTAGTAAGGTATAAACTTCAACTAATAAATGATAAAATGGAATCATAATAATGATTACAACAAAATACTTATTGTAACCTGGAATCATGATAATTACAATCATAAGATATGTTGCTCTTAAATTTATGGTCACCAGAACCACATTTATTCTCTGCCTGTAGATATTATATCTGCAAATATTTTTGAGGAATCTTCCATTTGGTGGTGTAGGGTATCATATGGTCGGTATTGACCGACTATACCTTCTTCTCTCGTTTTATTATAATTTACTTCTTATAATTTTCTTATGTTTTCTTTTCTTTTTTATTATCATTTATATGTATTTTTTGTGCTTTAAATATATAAAGTATCTTATTAAATTGTGCTAATGGCAAATAACAATACATATGTATATTTTTTATACGTAAATTTTTCTTATTTACAAAAAATACAAACTAATTTGTATATTAATTAAAGTTTAATCTATTTATTATCCGGGTCAGAAATTTATTATTATTATTATTATTCGCTAAAAATTTCATATACATATCACTAAATGTAGTTTTGTTGTAAAGTTCAAAAACTTTTTTCTGAAACTATAATTTTACCCTAACATTTTTATTTATATATTTAATTTAAATTTGTTATCGAATAAACTCGAAAAATTATAAGAATAAATTGGTGCACATGTCAGATTCGTACCTAATATAGTCTGGCTGGACCTGTTATTTTTTGTAGCGAAAATTATGTAGTTTGACGAAATTGTCCGTTTCGTAGTTGTCCTTTTTGAACCCAAATTATTTCGAAACGAACAGAAGTCGAATTTGACGTCTCCGATTTCAATTAAATTCCCTTCAAACATTGACCATTGAAGTCTTGCGAAAACGTGATATTTCAGACCCTTATATACTTTTGTATATACCTTTAACCATCATAACGACGTATACATAGTTTTTTACATTAAAAGTTCTAAGGTCAAAGTTGGAGATAAAACTATTGTATATCAAAAACCGGTATTTTTAAAATTGCTTCAAAGTTATATATTTTTGACATAACTTTTCTCCATATGAACATAAAAAACTAAACCCAACTATTAACAACTTTTAAGCTATAGAAAATAAAAAGTTAACTTTAGTGTAGTTTTAAAAACAAGCACAAATGATATAAAATGAGTTACTTTAGATCGAAAGTTCAAAGTAAAAAATAAACCATTATATCTCCGAAAACAAAATTTTAAAAGTGCTAAAAAATTATATATTAATATAACTCTACTTCATGCTTGTGCAAAATTTCATGTTGTACACTCATTTAGTTCAGAAGTTATTAAAAATTTTGTATATAAAATTTTGAAATTTAGAATATAGTTATATTAGAAATATAATATAAGAAAAATCACCAAAATTTTCATTAAAATATATAGAATTGCCGAGCTGATCTAGTCAGACCATATTTGCTACGAATATGACAATTAAAACATCTGTATGATGAAGGGTTAACTGATGTGTAGAATTATGTTATATATACATTCGATACTTCATTTCTCGAGAGAATTTTATCATGTTATATTTTTTTCAAAAGTTGAATAAAATGCAATTAATAAACTAGAAAATAAAATTAAATACTTTTGTACATACCTTTAATTCGATGATTTGTAAATAATTTTATCGTTTTTACTATCTAAATTATTTTATTAAATTGTCTTGTGTACACAAACTCAAATATTACAATTATTTTATTTTTAATTGTCTCTGGATATTATAGAGTTTGTGTTTTTTTAAACACCCCCATTAAATTGTGTAATTAAAAAATGTTAATTTGTTGTGAATCTTAAGTATTTTCTAGGGAACCATTTAAACCATTTAATTTTAGAAATATATTTTTTTATATTTACCATAATATGTTTTCTTTTTTTCGTTATTTTTTCAGGAAAACTTACGTGTTTCAGAACAAAAGAAACTAGAAATTGATCCCAAATATTTAACAATATTAGGTTTTACTTCATCCACATCCTCATCGTCGCTATCTTCATCATTATCGTTATTACATCCAACAAAAAACTCAGAATCTCAGTACTATAAATATGAAACAAATCCAAATGCAGAAAAAACACTAGAAACTAGAGATGGTCAAGGCTACGTAGTAGAAATACAACACTTACCTCTTGATCGTGATTCAGATAATAGTAATAACAATGATGTTAATAAATTTCATACAGAAACGGCTCATGTACATACAACACCATTTTTTAATGGCACAAAAGCAAATTTTACAATTGTCACCTATGTCCAGGAGGGACAAGCTCCTTCAGCCATATTACTCTCACAAAATATCGCTTTAAAATTTCCAAATGAATACTTACTCATCTATGATCTTGGCTTATCGGAGGAGGACTTAAGAGCGCTTAGTGCTTTTTGTAATAGCTCCAGATGTACAGTTATATCGTATGATTTATCAGTGTTTCCCTCATACGTTGCTGATCAACGTATGCATGCATATCGTCCCATTGTGATAAAAGATGCATTAATGCGTTCAAAATCTATACTTTTTGCTGAAAACTATATGCGTATACGTGGTTCTAGTCGAGATCTTTATGATCTTCAAACAAAAGTAGCCGAGACAGGTGTACTTGGATGGAATACACCAACAGCAGTGTCAACGCGTACACATCCCAAAATGTTTGATTACTTTCAAACGGATGCCGATGATTTCTTCTTTTTAAGGATGGTAGACTTGGATACAGTACTTTTTGTTGATACTGTATTTGTAACAGAGAAAATTTTATTGCCATGGATAAAATGTGCCCTAACATTGGAGTGTATAGATCCAATAGGTAAGTTACATATTTAATATCTCTATAAACATATTATATGACTATAAAACTGAAATCGATACATATTATTTTTATTTAAAAAAAGTTAAATTATAAGACATAAATAAAGCTTGTTATATGTCGAGACTGCCGTACCGAAATGGAAAGTGCCGTCCATTCTGGGGCAAGAATTTTTATATCTCATGACACATACGGATTGAACCGAGAGTTGTAGAGACAGAGTCAAAATTTACCATTCTATGATAAAGTTTAAAAAAATGTTAACTTCTACAAGTTATTCTCCATTTTTGAGATTTGAAACACTTAAAGAATTTGATGAAATGAAAGATATGAAATTTTTACGATGCCACTTTTAAATTAAAAAAAAGAAAAACTATTTAATTTTTCTCAAATAATTACAGTAATATACGAGAAAATATTAAAAAAAAAATATCGTAAGACTTTAAATGGAGTAAAATGTAAAATTTATCACTTTACTTGTGATTTCAAGTAAATTGCTCTTTTACTTTGGTTATTAAAAATCAGGGACTAAAACTATTATGTTCACTTTTATAGATATTTGATTTTTACTCTTTGGAAGTGATATAAAAGTTATTTTCAGATTGTCATTGATAGTAATACACAAATAAATCGCCCATCTCTAAAAGGACCATAATATAAAATCAGTAGAAAAAAATAGGGTTATATTTGCCCCCCTTTTCTTTAAAGAGTTGTAGGAGTTTGTCTCAGCTCATTTCCCTTAAACGAAGCCTTGTAAGATGTACATTAATAGTGATATAAAAAGAAGTGATATGCCAAAATTCTTTGGTAATTTGGTAGGAATTGTTGAATAAAGCGGAATAATGACATAATTGAATTTTTAAGAAAATATACCAAATTTTACGGGTCAAAATAAAGTTTATAAAAATATCGGTGAATTGTAAAAGTGGCAGATCGTATATTTTTATTAGTTTTGGTTTCAGGGAAGGGTCCAAACTATAATCTTAAATGTGTTAATTAATTGATAAATTCTTGATTTTTACAATTTTAAAAACTTCTAGCGACTATATGTGACAAGGTAGAGACTTGACTTGACTTCACTATAAAACTAACTAATTTGCTCTACCTATATATAACCTAAAAATTTATCATGGAGCTATATTTTCTTTGGCCCACAATGGGTTAAAAATGTGACGTGATTGAAAAATAATGAAATGTTCCTGTTGATTCGAACGACTATATCTACAGGATCTGCAACATGATTTTCTAGATACTTTTTTAGATTATATTCCTGCAGGAACTGTATTTTAATTATTAAATAAAATATTTGTTCCCATAATCGAATTATTTTTATATGTTTGCTATATTTTGTTACTTACGTATGTGACATGTTCATTAGAGTGCCCCGTAGATAAAAATTTTGTACGAACACCCCTCAAACGATATGTAAAAATTAGCTGAATATGGGAAAAATATAAAAAAAAATTGAATTGAACTTCAGTTCCCTACCAGCGATTGAATGTCATGGGTCTAGAATATTGTATTGAGCTTAGTTTTGAAATGGGCGTCAAAAAAATCGTAATCTAGGCCAATTATAGAAAAATATTAAAAAAAAAATCGATATTTTTCTTACAAAAATTAGATAGGAATTTTATAATTTTGTTCCTTTTAAGACTGAAATTTTAAAAAATTGCTTTGTAAGAAAAACTGTTATATATGTAATTTTCCAATTTTTTTTTTTTAAATTGTTCATCAAAATCCCATTAGAAATTATTTCAAAATATATTTTTCATAACCAGCGTAAAATTACCGATTTTTTGATACCCAATTCGATTAAAAAATCTATTTTTTTACCAAAATGTATGGGACCCTTGATTTTAAAATCGATGGTAGGGAACTAAAGACTAATTTAAAAAATTTGTTAAATATTTTTCTTATATTCAGCTAATATTAACGCATCGTTTGAGAGGTGTTCCCTACATCCAAATCTCGGAAAACGCTATTCTCGGGACACTCTAATGTTCATAAATGGTCTATATAAAGTAATGTGTATGTATATAATTTGTAAAATTCAATTTGGAATTTTTGTACAAATAGTTAAAAGAGTCATTAATATAAATACAAACATACTTGTGCATTGTTCAAAATCATTAACGTTCCTTAATGTTCCCCTGGTTATTTAATACTAATGGTCTATGCCATTATTTATTTACCTAGATGATCAAATATCTTCCTCTGCTGCTTTCTAATATTTTTTCTTTTTATTAAATTACAAAAAAAAAAAATAATAATATTGATTTGTTATCGTCATAAATTGTATTACCATGAGCTCTATCTTACTAGACATCAATCAGTTGTTGCATAAGTAACTATTAGTATATTTGTTTTTATAGGAATTTTTTTTTTTACTCTTTTAAACAAGTTCAAACACAGTTAGTTTTAATAAATAAATTGAAAAGCGCAATAAACTAGTTAAAATTATTAAAGTATTTTTTTTTTCTATTTTAGATAGATTCATATGACGGCAACCTATAATGGAAATATGTTGCTATAAAATGTTTGTTTTGTTTCTGTTTGTATCAATTATTAAAATTATTAAATATTTTAAATTGTTAAGTATAGAATTTTATTTACGTAAGAATAAATTATTATTGAAAAGTTTAAACCATAGATTATAACATAGATATGAAGTTGAGTTGTCAAAAACCTAAGTCGATTGCCAAAAAAACATGAGTCTAAGAATTTGTTAGTAACAAATGTCATTAAAAACAAAAACAATTGTAGTACGTGTGCCTTTTTGAGTAATTTTTTCAATTGAGTTTTTTTTAAGCTTCATATCTATGTTGACTTAAGTTTTTGACAACTGAACTTCATATCTATGTTATAATCTATGGTTTAAACTCATTATCAGGAATACAAAGTTCGTGCACTAAAAAGTGTGTATCATTCTTTTTTAAATAAAATTTTATTTTTTAACATATCCTTGTTATATAATGGAATCTTGAATATATTAAACTTTTTATTCAAACATACTTGAATATTGATACTGT
>MINK01177752.1:0-10060 GCA_001735545.1 Phormia regina
AGCAGAACAAGAGCAATACTATCTCTTGATGGATCATCGCTTCTAGTAGGCATAATTACAGCATACTGTATGATCGGCCACATGTCATTAAATATGGGTTACCCAGGAAATAGATTCTGTAGAAGTTTTTTAGATGAGAAAAAAAGGAACCGTACAGCATTTTTATGCAAAGGGCCTAGACTGAGACAACTCAATAGACAACTCTTCCACGATCTGGATTGTTTCAAAGACATGCCACTTTCAAACCTGATTAGATTTGTTAGGAGTACAGGTTAGACCAATGGAAAGTAAGGGTTTTTGTTATCGAAATGGGGAAAAGCTTTCTTCCCATATATGGTATTACAGTGAGCCTAATGGACTCCGAGTGCGCTCACAATAGCGGTCGACCCTTATACACCTACAGGATTGAATGATAGATAGGCTTCCAAAAAAACACTTAATTCCAGTATTTGCACGTTTTCTCTCTAAAAAAGAAAATTTTCAAATGAGTACCTGATATCAATTGGATTACTTTTCATATAAATAACGATAAGCGTTCAACTTTCTTACATCTCTTTTAGTAAAGAAGATTATAAGGTTACCAATTTTATCCATTTTTACCCATTTGTTAACCCTTAAACATTCGAAATTCCAAAAATCCCGGATCTATTCGATAGGAATCCAGTCTACAGACCATATTTCGTCTTTCTAGCTTTAAACGTTTGGGCTGTGTGATGATGAATCACCTAGTAAGTTGGTTATTCAATCACTCAGCCGTAACTCCTTTATATATAGATATAAGATAGATAGAAGACATATATAGAAAATAGATAAATTTTTGACAAAATAAAAAATACATAAACGAGATCGCCAATTTTAGAGAACTATCCACTAACCCCCTGAATCCCTTAGAATCTAAACTTCACCAAATCTACTCATAAGCCCCTTATCTCTTACCATAGCGAGTATCAAGTTTAGAATAAAAAAATGTTTGAGAACGTCTTTGTATCCTAAAATTAAAACTAAAAATTCTTTATAATTTTGTTGTTGATTTCTTTTAAAATTAAATACCTAAATTTTTTCCACTTAAGTAAATTTCTATTATATAATCTGTTTGTTTATATTAAGAAAAACAAGTCTGTGAATAAGTACCTCATTGTGGCTACTATGTATCTCCCCCGCATTCTTGTTGTCGTCCATTTCTGAAGGTAATTTGGTCAAAATAATAATAAAATGTTGAAAAAGAATTTTTTAACAATATTGTATTTGCATAATGTGAAAATTTATCTTGATTTTTCTTTTTTATTTTTTAGTAAAAGTCATAAACATTTTCTTCTTGTTTTTCTCCTCCATGTGATTGCTGATGAGAGATACATCATTTAAAGTGAAAAGAAATTTTGTTACCACAGCTGAAGGACATCGAGGAAATAAAAAAGAGCGAACACTACTTAGTTATTATTAGAATTATAAAAATTTTTAAATTAAATAAAATTATGCAGAAATTTTATTATAATAAAATGTGAGAGAAGTAATACAGTGTAGCACTAAATTTGAGAAAAGAAACAACTTTTTAAAAATCAAAATGAAAACAAATTAAGGGGCACGTATTTCCCCCACCAACTTGAATATATGATAAGTATTAAACCTCTGATCCACTTTGATATTTTCTGTATCCTTGTTATAAATGAATGGCTTTAAAAAAGCTCATACATAACTGAAATATACAATTTATAAATCAAACGATCGGAAATCCTTTCGAAAATTTTGCTATTTTTTTTTTTTTTTTTTTTTTTTTTTGCTAAATTTAGTAAGATCGGTTTATAAATGGCAAAAATATGTTTCAAAAAGGTTTTAAAATTAGTTTTTTAATTCCCTTCGATATTTTGGCAGACGCGACGAAACCCTGGATGCAGGAAGGAGAAATCAAGACCAAACGAACTCGCATTCTCGTATGCCTGAGAGAAAAATGTCAAAGAGAAAATGGCAGCGTAAATAGGAAAATAGCCGCAAAGAAAGCTAAACTTTCAAGCTAATTTCAAGCATAAATACATGGTTAAATCAGAAACAAGGTCAAGTAAACTACTACTTATCACAGTGTTTATCTAGACATGAGAGATACGGAAGTAATCTGTTCAAATTTAAATTGAGTGACTGCCCTGAGTGCCTCGCTGCCCAAACCGAGAAGAAGACCCTGAACGCGTTACATTTTACTGCCCATGTTTCTTGAAAGATAGCAAAAAAATCAGAGACAGAAATTGAAGGACAACTGAAAGCCGAGAATATTGTTAAAATCATGTGAAATATGTCAAAATATTAACAAACTAACAGCGGAGTTAAAACTAAGAAAATACTCACAAATAACAGCCTAAAGGCTGTTCATCCCTGCGAAGCGATAACCAACCAACAGTTCCACAGGGATTATGGATAACGAAGGAGGAAATTTTAGTCAGTAAAAATGGGTAATAAACCGCTTAGTATTAAATTATGAGTATCTAATGCAAGATTTTCACCTGCTTCGTGAGGGAAAAAGGCTATGGACTCTCTACATTCTAAACTATAAAATTGTCTATAGTCCGGGATATTAAATAGTATATACTCCAGACTATAAAATAATCTACAATCAAGACTGAAATAGTCTATAGCCTATACTAAAAAATAGTCTATAGCCTAGACTACAAAACAGTCAATGACTTCGACAATGAAATAATCTATCGTCTAGACTATAAAATATTGTACAGTCTAGACCTTAAAATGGTCAACAGACCCTCAAATACTCTATAGTATTGACTATGAAATAGTATATAGCCTACACTATAAAATAGTATATAATCTTGACCATAAAATAGTCTGTAGTCTCGACTACAAACTAGTCTAAACTCCAAACTATAAACTAGACTGTAGTCTACAATATAAAATATTCTATAGTCAAGACTATAAAATAGTCTACAGTCTGGACTATAAAATAATCTATAATCAAGACTATGAAGCAGTCTATAGCCTAAACAGTAAAATAATCAAAAGCCTACATTATAAATTAGTATTTAGTCTACACTATAAAAAGTCTTTACCACAGATTATAAAATAGTCTATTGTCTACATAATAAAATAATACAGAGTCTATACTCCAGAATGTAATATAGTGTAGACTACAAAAAAGTCCCTAGTATGCACTATATATAGTCTACATTTTAAAATAGTCTATAGTCTACACTACAAAAAGTCTATAGTATATAGCCTAGACCATAAAAGAGTCTCTCGTCTAGACCATAATTAGTTAATAGTCTAGATTATAAAATAATATATAATCCAGACTGAAATAGTCTATAGCCTAGACTACAAAATAGTCTATAGTCTAGACAATGAATTAATCTCTAGTGTAGGCTATAATCTGCATTTTAAAATAGTATATAGTCTGGACCATGAAATAGCCTACAGTCTATATTATATAATATTCTATAGTCAAGACTATAAAAAAGTCTGCAGTCTGGAGTATAAAATAGTCTATAGTCTGGACTATAACAAAGGTCTACCGTCGAAACTATTAAATAGTCTATAGCTAGACTATAAAATAGTCCATAGTCTAGACTATAAAATAGTATATAGTCTACAATATAACATAATCTACTGTCAAGACCATAAAGTAGTATATAGTTCAGACCAAGAAATAATTTATAGCCTACATTATAAAAGAATCTATACTCAATGCTATAAACTAGACTATAATCTACAAGACTATATTATAGTCTATAAATTAGACTAATAAATAGTCTATACTGTGCACTATAAAATAGTCTATTATCTGCATTACTATATAGTCTGAAATATAAAATAGTCTACAGTCTAGACTATAAAATATTCTATAGTCAAGACTACAAAATAGTCTATAGTCTTGACTATAAAATATTTTATAGCCTATAACATAAAATAGTCTATAGTTTACACTATAGACAATTGGACTTTAAAATAGTACATAGTCTAGGCTATAAAATAATCAACAGTCTAGACTACAGTCAAGAGTATAAAATAGTCTATAGTCTGAAATATAAAATAGTCCATAGTCTAGACTATAAAATAGTCTATAGTATAGATATAAAATATTTTATAGCTATATAGCTAAAAACTATATAGTCTGGACTCTAAAATAGTCTTACAAAAAATTTATTTCTATGGGTTGTACATTTTTTTTATATATTACATATGAAATAGTCTGTCAATTTTTTTTAAGTTATCCAAAGCTTTATCATAATCAAATTTAAAGCCAAATATACAACTTACCTTTCAAAGTAGTATTAACAGCTCTAAGAATTACCTGCAACTGAAAAATATTAAATATTATTAGCAAATAGAAAACATTTATATAAAACAATAAATTCCTATAAAAATATTTACATTAAAAAACAATTATATTTATTCATATATTAATAAATAAAACAGAAAATTGAGAATTCCTTTTAAAAATATTAAATCTAGCAATGATTTTATTTATCCCTTTCAATACGCTCTTAATACTTAAAGAATAAACATTTTTTCATATTTTTCTACTTGACAATTTTCATAAGAATATAAAATATTAAATATTCTACAGTAAACATTTAATTTTTTTGTGCTCTCTTTTTTATCTTTCTGCACTATTGGTTGTCAAATAATATTTATGATTAAAATGAAAATAAAAAATGCCAGTCAACAACAATAACAACAAAAACAGTGACAATATTGTTGTTCATAAAATATATATTTTCTTGTATATTGATATTAATACATAAATATATATATTTATATATACAGACACATACACACAAATATATGTATATAAATACTTATGTGGATATTTATACATAAAATGGTACATGACAATATATGCATGTTTAAGCATTAAACAAAATATATGCAAAAATAAAATAAATGAAATTGACATAATATTTAAGCAGTTTAACGATTTTTAAAATTTGGCACATTTTATGGAATTTGAATTTATTAAAAACAAATATAAGAAAATAAAGAACTTAAAATACCCTAAAAATGTAAAAAGGTAACAATAAAACTGATAGTCAACTAAAAGAAAAGAAAATTTCTTATATTTCGAAAAAACCACCTATGCCTACCGCATCTTTTACTCCATTAAGATTTTTCTTTATGTAGGATATTTTTTGGAAAAATCCTTATAACAGCATTTTTAAAAATTGTAACTTCATTTAAGGACTTAATACAATTCATATTGCCATTTGCTTATATAACAATATTTAACAAATAAAATTATTGAAATAAAACTAACAAAATAAACAAAATTTAAAATGCTAAACATGTGTCCCCTAAGAAAAAGAACATTAAAACACGTCTTCGCTTAATCTTAAAAACATATTGAAATTTATACAACCATAAAATGAACATAATTTTAATTTCTGAAAATCAAAATCCTTAGAAGGCAAAAACAATATCAAAAAGGGGTTTGTTTTAGAGGAGGATTAACACGAAAAAATTCTATTCTATTCCATAATGTTGCTTTTTTTATCAATTTTCTTTAACCAAAATTTATGAATGAATTAATAAGAGAAAACACAGAAAAAGGAGGCGTTTATTTAATACGTTTTTGTTATATGACAACATAATTTATTTGTTAGTTTTTGGAGTTTGTAATAAATTTCTGTCATAAACAAAACTATTTAAATACAAGAAAATTAAATGAAATCATTGAAAATATTTAAACATTAAGGTGCTTTTCCTATAAAAAATGTCAGTAGACATATCCAGTAGGGTGCACAGCCGCAAGATCTAGTGACTTGAATACTAAATGGATTACTAAAGAATAATCTTCTACCTAAACTATAAAAAATCTTTAATCCAGATAATTAAATAAAATTATTTAAATCCTAGAATTTCTAACAATCTATAGTCTAGGCTATAAAAAAGTTCGTATTTTATACCACAAAATAGTTCATATTCAATAACATAAAATAGTCCACAATCAAAAAAAAAAATAGTATTAAGACGGAATTATTATATAGACTATAGTCCAGATAATGAAATAGTCTATTGTTTAGACTACAAAAAAGTCTATTGTCCAGACTATAAAATAGCCTATAGTCTAGACTATAAAATATTCTATAGTCTAAGACTATAAAATAGTCTACACTATAAAATATTTTAGTCTGTTTATTATTCTATACTCTTGAATATAAAATACTTTTTATGCTAAGCTTTATAATAATATACAATCTTCACTATCATACAGTCTATAGCCAAGACTATAAAGAAGTTTACAATCTAGACAATCAAATAGTCTATAATCTAGATTATCAAATAGTCTATAATCTAAGCTATCAAATAGTCTATAGTCCAAAGTAAAAATTTTTCTACAGACTAAACTATAAAATAGTCTATATTATAGGCTATAAAATAGTCCATATTCCAGACTATAAAGTAGTCTTTAGTCTAGACTATAATATAGTCTATAGTCTAAACTATAAAATACTTTATATTCTAAACTATATAATAGTCTGTAATCCAGTCTATCAAAGAGTCTATAGTCAAGAGCGTAAACTAGTCTATAGTCTAGACTGTAAAATAGTCTATAGTCTAGACTGTAAAATAGTCTATAGTTACAGACTATAAAAGTAGNTTTTTTTTAAAAACTCAATTTATTTTCATAATAAAATTAATAGTTTAAATTGTCAATTTCAAAATTATTGAATAATATTAAACAATGCTTATGATTATTTAAAAAAAATTATTAATTATTATAGTAACCTAGCCTGTCCAATAGGCTATGTTACTGATTTGTTTGATTATACAATAGAGTTAAAGACTATAATATTATGTCTACCATTTAGGCTATAAAATAGTATATAGTCTAGACTATAAAATAGTTTATAGTCTAGACTATGAAATAGTCTATAGTTTAGACTATAAAATAGCTTATAGTCCAGAATATAAAATAGTTTATAATGTAGACTATAAAATAGTTTATTGTCAAGACTATAAAATAGTCTCTAGTCTGGACTATAAAATAGTCTATAGTAAAGACTATAACATAGGACTATAAAACAATTTATAGTCTAGGCTATAAAATAGTCTATACTCTAGACTATGAAATAGTCTATAGTCTAGACTATGAAATAGTCTATAGTCTAGACTGTAAAATAGTCTATAGTCTAGACTACAAAATAGTTTACAGTCTCGACTATAAAATAGTTTATAGTCCAGACTATTAAATAGTCTATAGTCTAGACTATAAAATAGTCTATAGTCTAGACTATAAAAAGTCTATAATCTAGACTATAAAAATAGTCTATAGTCTAGACTATAAAATAGTCTATAGTCTACACTACAAAAATATATAGTCTAGACTATAAAAAAGTCTATAGTCTAGACTATAAAATAGTCTATAGTATAGACTATAAAATAGTTTATAGTCTGGACTACGAAATAGTCTATAGTCTAGACTGTAAAATAGTCTATAGTCTAGACTGTAAAATAGTCTATAGTCTAGACTGTAAAATAGTCTATAGTCTAGACTATAAAATAGTCTATAGTCTAGACTATAAAATAATCTATAGTCTAGACTGTAAAATATTCTATAGTCTAGACTATAAAATAATCTATAGTCTAGACTATAAAATAGTCTATAGTCTAGACTATAAAATAGTCCTACTATAGGACTATAAAATATCTATAGTATAGACTATTAAAAAGTCTTATAGATAGACTATAAAATAGTCTATAGTATAGATAATAAAAAGTCTATAGTATAGACTATAAACTAGTTCTATAGTATAGACTATAAAATAGTCGTTATAGTATACGGACTATAAAATAGTCTATAGTATAGACTTTAAGTCTATAGTCTAGACTATAAAATAGTCTATAGTCTAGACTATAAAATAGTCTATAGTCTAGACTATAAAATAGTCTATAGTCTAGACTATAAAATAATCTATAGTCTAGACTATAAAATAGTCTATAGTCTAAACTATTAAAAAGTCTATCGTCGATACTATGAAATTGCCTATAGTGTAGACTATGATATTGCCTATAGTCGAGACTTTAAAATTACCTATAGTCTAGACTATAAAATAGTCTATTTTTAAAGTCTTGATTATGACTATTTTAAAGTCTAGGCTATAAACTTTTTTATTTGACTAGATTTTAAAATATAATATCGATTAAATATAAAAAATAAAATTTTATATGAAGTAAAATTGCTTAATTTTCTTTTTTTTTCATAAATATCATTTTTACTCCAGTTGTTTTATTTCCATCACTGCTTTATGGCTTGTCAAGCATTTTAAGTAAAACCACTTATCTCCTCTTGGCTGTCAATTTCAGTTAATATTTTTTGGTTAAACAAAAAAAGTGTATATCGCATAAAATGTATGTCAAATGTCATTGACTCTAAAAGTACCTACCACAAGTTTGTCATATTTATCAATTTAATATATTTAATCTAATTGGTTATGTAAATGACAATTGTCATGAGCATTTAAAATAATTCAATCATTTTCATAAAATACAATTAAATTGCAATTTTGCTTACGCAAAAAGCAATAAATATCACGACTTTTAAAAGGCAATTTGTTACAAAATATTCCAATGAAAAAAAGCAAAAACAATAATAAGAGAAAAAAATATTTAATCAGAAAACTGTCAGTGTTATTGTGGTAAAACTGTCACTAGCTTCACAACTTGCTGCATGAATTTTCTCAGTGGGTTAAGGTCAATGTCTGGATAACAAAAATACTTGTCTTGTTATTAAGGGGGGCCAACCAAGTGTTTAAGAATATTCTTCCATATTTAACTATGTCACAACAAATTTGCAAAGTATTTTTCTAACTTTTTTTCTCTTTTCGACAAAATTTATTTTTATATTAGAACATGTCGATACAGTTTATTTTAGATTGATTTTTTTTCTGTCTCTATTTTCTTTTTTTTTTATCTGTATAACAATTTAAGGAGTGCTTGCGGTGTGATTTCTTTTATATACTCTTAAATTTGTATTTAATATACTTGTTTGTTTTTGTTTCTTTTATTGTTTTTGTTTTTTGGTAACCAAAATACACCAGATGTGTGAAATTTATTTAAGGTATTTTTTTTATTTCATTGCAAATTGCTAGAGACAGTTTTATTTTCGATGAAAATAAAAAAAAAAAAATAAAAAAATGGAAGCAACAAACATGACAGCAAATGTCAACAAACTTTCAATAACACCTGTTGTCACAGTCTATTTATATAAAAAACATTTATGTATAATCCCTCCCCCTCAATAGGTTTTATCTTGTAACTAGAAAAATATTCATAGACAAAATAGGAAGTTAAATCATTTTTCCTAACAATTTAGTAAATTAAAAATGTTTTTCCTTTTTTTGCTAATATTTTTATAGATTGAAAATTTTAAACGCTTTAATGGTTTATAATGTAATATCTAGTGAAGAGTGAAATATATATATTTTTTTATTAAATTGTATTTATTTACTTGAGCCTTGAAAAAATCAATTACACATTTGGAGTATTTAATAAACAAATGCAAATTTGTGTTAACGTTTTTTTCATGGATTATCATGATTTTTCTTTTTAAACGTTTGCCAATAACATTTATTTATTTTATTCCATTTTACAGTGATTTCATTTAATATAAATGTTTGTGGAGGCGATTTAAAACTGAACGAAATTAAAAATCATGACTCGACTACAAACTTAGCTGCCGAAAAAAATCATAAACAATATTATACTGATAACGGAATGCAGACTTAATTACATACTAAACAGAAGATAGGTAAAATAATCTATTTTAAAAACTAAACTATAGACTATTTTATAGTCCAAATTATAAACTATTTTCAAGCCACACTATAGACCATTTCAAGCCTACGTTATAGACTATTTCATAGCATAGACTGTAGACTATTTTATAGTTCAGATGTAGACTATTTTATATGTAAACTATTCCATAGTCTAGACTATAGACTATTTCATACTCTAGACTATAGACTATTTTTTACTCTAGACTGTAAACTAGCTTATGGTCTCGGCTATAGACTATTTTGTAGTTTGGACTATAGATTATTTTATAGTCTAGACTATAGACTAT
>MINK01177755.1:0-13698 GCA_001735545.1 Phormia regina
GCTAATATTTTTATCTCTTTTTTTTTTTTTTTTTTTTTTTTGAGTTATATTTTCCTTTAAATCATTTACTAGAGCAACAATTGCCAAAGGAAGTGGAAAAAATTAAATTGAAAAAAAATTTATATTTTTAAACGAACTTTTGACCTAAATTAAGTCTTTTTTTCTCATCGTAAGATATTTCATTAAAGTGGTCATTTTCATTTATCTATAATTTATTTATAAATTATCCTGAGAGAGTTTTATTTATATTCTTATAATAAAATTTCTTAATTATGTTTAAATACTTCTGCATAAATAAACTCTCTAAGTTCATTAAAAATGTTTGTTTATTTATTTTGTTTTTGTTTGTTGTTGCTTTTTTTTCTTTTTCCATTTGTTTGTTGGTTTTATAACTTGGCCAACAACTTGTTGGTTTTAATTGTATTTTAATTTTTTTGTTGTGTTTTAAGTAAAAAAATATAAGAAATGAAAATAAATTAATTAGTAATTTTTGTTGCTAAAGTCTTATTGAAAGAGATAAAATGAAAAAAATACGACTATAAATGAATTACTGTGGGTTTTTCTCTTAAATCTCTGGGTATTTGAACTTATAAACGTTATTGTAGTTTAATAATTAACACTAAAATTTTAAATGGTTAATAAAATATTACAAATGAATTGTGAGGAATAATAATTTTTATTTTAGCTAATTAAAAATTAAAAGTAATAAAAAAGAGCATAACGTCAAACGAATAATTTTTCTTTTTTATGAAAAAAAATATATATATTTCAGATTTAGTAGTCGTTTAAAATTAACTAGATAAAGTACTTAATAATACCACTTTTTTATGTATTTGATTCTCTAAAGTAGTTCTTATATGGGAGCTATGGTTTATTACACTGCACAGTGGGGCAGACTATTTTTTTTTTTTTGTAAATAAAACTGTAACTTCTGATCGGTTGATTAGATTTGCATGAAATTTGCTATGGGTATAATAGAGGAGTGTACAATGTTGAGTTTGTAAGGGGGACATAACAAACTCTTCAGGGGCGGAGCTAAGGGGGTTCAAAGTAGGGTACCTCTAAAACATTTTTAATCGCTTGCCAAATTTTTTTCCAATTTGTTTTCAAATATTTTTATAAATTGTTGTAGGCCCTGATAAGACCTATAAAAAAATGTTGCATATCCTATTCATCTCTTATAGTTTTAAAGTTATTTGCATTTGAAATTTTAAGCAGCATAATTTTGCATGTTCTTGATCCAGTTTTATCATATATATCCTAGTATTTCCGATCAATTTTATTAGTTTTTTCTTAACTAGTTAAAAAACTAAATTGTCTATTGAATAAGAAAATTAAAGTCAATATCATCACCAGGTCCAAAAATAAACGATTTTGAATTTGAAATAAAAAAAACAACCCCAATAACTCAAGTGGTCAAAATAAACACCCTCCCGAATATGATCCATTTTTTGTGAAAGTTTTGACTTTAAACTATATTTTCTCATATCCCAAAGCACGAATCGACAAGAGGAATATATTTTCACAATCTAAAGTATGTTGTTAAAAGTTTTAAATCAAGAACTATGGAACATTTGAAAAATGAGGATTCTATAGCTAAAAAAGTGAAAAAATCCATTTTTGGAATATTCGCAATTTTTTATGGGAATTTTGGGATAACTGTTACAAAAATCGTACATTTTTTTAACTTTTTCATTTTATATTACAAGGTCTATATTCGCCGAAAATTCCATTAAAATATCTTTAGTAACAAAGATTTTATTACGGATAAAATATTTAGAGTTTCTAAAAAAAATTACAAACTTTTTGCTTTAATTTTAAAAAATCAGAAAAAATATATACTCGATTTTCCTTTTGTGCTAATGTATAGAAAAAACATCAGAATACCTTATAGTATACAATTCGACTTAGAATCACTCTTGAGTCGACATAATGATGTCCGTCCGTCTGTCTGTCCATGTAAACTACAGGTCATAACTTTAAAAATGAAACAATGAAATTTAAATAAATAAATTTTAAATACTGATATTTTAATAAAATTTAGTACAAGTAACTTCTATAGAAATGTAAACTTTGTGCCAAATTTCATTAAGATCGACCCATAATCTCTTCTTCTCTTCTGAGTCGAGCTAGTATGCCTGACCATCTGTCTGTCTGCTAAAAACAGTATAGAGCATGAACGGGACAATCTAGAAAGACGAAATTTGGCTCAAATATTTATCTTAAATTAAAATCGTGTATTATTATTAGCTTTTCAATGATATATAACACTTCATACTTCCTTTAAAAAGCAATGGGATAAATTAAATTTAAGTATTTCCCTTAAACTTACTGTTATATATCATTGAAAAGCTAATAATAATACACGTATTTTCAAACATTTGCATATCAAATTTATATAACCACCATCAGAATTTTTAAATTTACTCCCATTTTTTATTTTAGAGTTTACGTTGGTCCTTGAACTATTTGTACAAATTTTTCGTTCATGTTTCACCTAATAAATGAGGCGAAAGGTAAAGCGGTAGAACCATGCTCATTTTTGGTTTTTAAGTTTATATTAATTATCCAACTATCTGAACAAAATTTCGTTATCATACCTGGGTTTGTTTAAGATATATCGGCAGAAATGTATGAACAAAAGTTACAACTGACACATTATGTGCACATTATGTGCTTATATTATTTTGCCCATAACTTTTTTGTTTATTAATCGATTTTGCTAATTTTTAATTTAGTAGAAATATGAAAAAATTGCAAAAAAACTGTAAAAAATGACATATTTTAATTTGGACCATAATCACAAGAGGATTATTTCAGGACGAAAATTTTGAGAAACGTTATCTTATAATAAAGTAAACTTTCATTTGAATTGGAAATGTCGATACTTTTAATTTTGGAGTTACACCAATGTACATTAGAGTGTCCCGAGAATAGCGTTTTTTGAGACTTCGATGTAAAACGATGCGTAAAAATTAGCTGAATATGGAAAACATATAAAAAAAACATTTTCCCTACCTCATTTTTTAAAATCATTTTGGTCAAAAAAAATTTTCGATTTTTTAATCGAAATGGGTATCAAAAAATTGTTAATTTTATGCTGGTTATGGAACAAATATTTTTTTTTTGCAGTGGTTTATTCGTTCGCTAGAATCCTTTTTAAGTTATTTTGATAAATAATTTCTTTAAAAAATCTGGAAAATTATATATTGTCAACAGTTCTTACTACAATGCAATTTTATTTAAATTTTAGCCTTAAAAGGAACAAAATTATAAAATTCTTATCTATTTTTTCAATAAAAATATCGTTTTTTTTTTGTGCTGACGGTTAATGGATCAACATTTTTGTGAAAAACTTTTAAAATATTTTTCTACGATTGGCCTATCTAGAATTACGAATTTGTTTTATACCCATTTCAAGATTAAACTCAATACTATTTTTTGGACGAAATGTTTTAGACCCGTGACACTCCATCGCTAGTAGATAACTGAAGATCACTAAAAACCATTTTTAATATGTTTCCCATATTCAGCTAATTTTTAGGCATCGTTTGAAAGGTATTCCTACAAAATTTTTGTCTATGGGACACACTAATGTACAAATAACATGATTAAATTGTCCCAGTTAAAAATTTTAAATATTTAAAACTTTTTAAATACTTGGAAATGTTTTACATTTTAAACTACATACATAAAAAAATATATAAATATAATTTATTACCTACTGCTATTATATATTATATTTCTTGTCAACACTTTATAATTGCAATTGTTATAGTTTATACTTTTGCATACAAAATATATAAATGTTAAAATTTTAACAATACATTTTAAATATATACATAAACTTATAAATATATATATACATATGTATGTATATATATGTATACATTTTTTACATGCTTTTACGATACACGTATGTAAAGAGCAAGTAAACAACTGTATGCGTTACAACATACAAACATGAATAATACATTAAAGTAAAATATAAAATATATTTTTGTTTTATGCCTGGAAGTATGCTTCAATAATATGTTAGTAATTTTAAACATGTTTTATTTAAATTTTTACACTTATATACACCCATACACACCATGAAATATTCACTTAAAAACTAATTTACACTTGAGTTGTTGTATAAAGTGCATTTACTTTTCTTATGAGAACAATTAAAACTATCAAAGTATATTAAACATGTATGTGTATGTAATTATTATTTACATATAAAAATTTTAAATATTTTGAAAATTTAAACTTTAAATAATTTTTGATTTTATGATTTAAATTTAAATTTACATAAATTTATATTTACTTATTGATGAACTGCTTTAAGGTGTTTTTTTATTTACTTTATTGTAATTTCAAAATTTATATTTACTTACCTGCTATAATACTTATACATATCAACATAAACATACATATGTATGTATATATAATATGTTTTGAATATTATGTTTGATTTTATTTGTAATATGCTTATGGTAAAACCAATTAAATTTTGCTTTAAGCTTTTATGAGATTTTAAAATCTTCTTAATGCGTAGAAATTTTACACTAACACATTTAAGTGTTTGCGATTTCCTGTTAAAGGCGCTTAAAAATGTTTTTTAACAAAATTCTTTTTATATATATGTATATGTGTATATATAAAATTTTATATTTATGTCTGTATGTATGCGTATACACGTGATAATATTGCCATAAGGAAAATTCAAACATTAAATTTATACATAAAATATTTACATGTATTTACACATTTATACATATATGTATGTATATGTATATATATTAGTAAGTATGGGGTTTTGTGTATACATAACAAATATGTCAAATGCTCTTTAAAGTAGTTATAACAACTACTACTACTGCTATTATTTACATTATATATTACATGATTGAGTTAATTAACCATCAAAGTTTATAACTATTTTAAACAGACAAGAGTTTAACTTATTCTTGGGGTTTAATCATGCAAATGTATTTTAGTTAAGGAATTTTGTAAGTTAAACTATCTTCGGAAATTTAAGTATATTGTTTATTTATATACTTTAGTAGTGTAAATGACCACAAATATTTCACTCAAGTTAGTTTGTGTTCTCTTTTAGGGTAATAGTAATAATTTAAATTAGTTTTAATATTTTATAGAGTCATAAACAGTTTAAGTTGAATTCAATTGTGGACATGAATCAAAATAAAACGAGATAAGAAGGTATAGTAGGTCAAGACCGACCATATGATATTCTACACCATTATCTATGTGTACCAAAATTCGGAAAGGAGCCAATTATGTATCTATACTTGTATTAAGTGGAAATAAAAAAAATACTAATACAGAATATTACGTCGATACTAAGATTCACATGTATTTATGCACTTTTTGATGATTCCCGAAATTGGGTCTTATATGGAAGCTATTGTCTATTGTCCATTGTTAACTGATCTTCATGAAATTTTTCAATATCATNNCCAAATTGGGTCTTATATGGGAGCTATGGTCAATTATGGACAGATCTTCATGAAATTTGTCACATAGATTTATGGTTACATTAAACTTATTTATTTTAAATTTCATTGAAATATTTAAATTTTTAAAGTATGTTTGAGTGTTAAAACTCAATTCCGGGAGAACATTTGAACAAAATTTTGTTGTAATTTCAATCGAGAATTTCGTCTCTATATGTTACTCATGTGTTAAAGAACTCATTCCGGGAGACATTTGTAGCGGGGCTAGGTGAAATCAATGAGCCGATTATGGAGCCAAATCAGATAGGTTCGTCCTTGTCATATGAACAAGTTTAGTCAAATTATTGCTAAATTGCAACCTGAAACTCTTTGCGCACAATCTTAAATGGACAGCCAGCCCACCAGATGGACGGACAGACATCGTTAATCGACTCAAAAAGTGATTCTGAGTCGAACTTTAAGGTGGTTAGTGAAAATTTTGGTCTCTGCGTTTACATATTTGGCACAAACACATAATCCCACACCTATGGGGTGTATGGTATATATATAGTAATAGAATGTGTTGTGTAAGATTTTTTTAAGTAACGATATTGGATAAAATTTGTGTAAAAAAAATTAAAAATATCCAGGAAATACTTTAAGAAATGTTCTAAAATCAATTAGTTGTACAACTGCTGTATCAGAACCACTTCAGATTCTTTTTACAAATGCTCAGAACTAGTGGTCTCACACCTAATTCCTGACACAAATGGAGAGAACCTCCCGTACGTGGATAAATTTTTGACAATTGTACTAATCAACCGGTTTCTCCTGTACCAGTTGAGTTACCAATTGGCTCCTAAATTCGTCAGCTACCAAGTAACCAATTGAGACGAATTGAACAACACTCAACACCACACACACACACACACACTAGTATAACAAACTGGGAGTCCATTTTATAAAATGCTTGTTAAGTGCGTAAATTAGCTTCTTCACGCGAAATAGCAATCAGTTGCTGGTAGCATCAGTGTCAGCGTTGAAGCATTAAACAACATGCATTAATTACCATGGGTTCGATTAGGGATAACACCATCGATATTAAGAGAAAAGTATAAACTAAACCCATAAATTTAATAAAAAAATATAATGAAAAAAATGTTTATAACTAAAACTATTACAGCATTGAATAAATTTTTTTTGTTATATTAATCGACCTGACCTGTCTAGGCTATACAGTGACTTATCGTATGACCTGTCCCAAGGCGCTAAATAGCCACCTCCGCATGACAATCCATGTTAAAGTGACTGTTCAAATCGCATATAAAGTTTCGGAACTGGTATCCTGTCACTGCCCTGAACCTGTCACGTGACTGTTTTGAAGCCGGGCTCTACTCTATGGCTCTCGTATTTGTAGTTCTAAATTCGTTTAAATGATGTTTAGTGAATAGTGTCTTAACGAAAACTAATTCTATATGACTTCAATCACTTCAAAAACAAATTACTGGTTTTCGATGACTACCTAGAACTGTTTTAAAAAACTTGTATAAAATTATTGAATTTTAAAGTTGGGTTTTAGGAAATATTCATTGTAAGCAGCGCCGTACAGCAGTTACAGACTCCATCAACAATATTCTGAAGTCTAACTCCTCCTCTATCAGTTTCAAGTTTCATCTTATTCTTAATTATTGTTTTCAAAGTCAGACTTATTACCCATTTTATTTTGCTTTGGCCCCACTATGCAGAGGCTTTTTTAGCTTTCATTTGACATTAAGCTAACGTTTTAAAAGTATTTCAAAACATTTTTTAACATTCTATTAAAAACTGTATATCTTGAAACTTTGAACGTCCTGTTATAGAAAATGTACCCATTTCTCAGTCAAAAAATAATCTAAACGGATCTATTTTAGCTACATGGATAGGCGAATGTTGATATATTAATACATCCATATTTTTGCACTGCCAAAACGTAAGGACATATAATACTAAAATATCCTAACGTTTAAGGAAAAATAATTGAAATATGAGAATTCGCCGGTGTGTTCCCGCTCATGATTTTTTCTAACCTTTTGTACCTATTTACTTGGATCTTAATTAAATATGTGTCATAATAAATTTTCTATGGTACATCCTTCTCCGCCTCGGCGTTGTGTCTTCTCAAGAAATTCCTCCTTGAATGAATAGTATCGTGGTAGAGAATTCCTGTCTCTCTAGCTGTTCTAAACCTGACTTGCTTTGTTTAAGTTACGTGGTAAAATTAGGCAGGATAAAAAGTCCTACGGTACTTGAATTTCTTGGGTTTAGAAACGCGTAGAGGCAAGCTTGAAGGTACCTAGGATTTGAAAGTATGCACGGACACGGCTGCCCAGGATTAACAACCATTTTTTGGGTTCTTGGCCGGTTTGGTGATGGCCTTTGTTAGGGCACGTAGTGGCTTATGGGTTTCAAATCGTGTTGTCTGTTATCGGTTGTTAGTAAACACAGTCACAGGTGTGTAGATGCTCCACAAGGTGAAATAATGCGACAAGAAAATGCAAGTTATGTTTAATTGGCAACGTGTATGTGTTCATATGAGGGCGTGGTTAGCGCATTATTTCCTTCACCCGGTGTTAAGACACCGTGGGGTTAGGCCGTCAATGGTATGTACTACGTTTAGTCGAAACCATTGGTGCCCCTTCTATTTTTATAAAATAACAAGTATGTTAGCAGAATACGTTCTTCTCTTTTGAGGATATCTTCGAGGTAGGGGTGTTGTCTTGAATCGGATTAAATAAAAGTGGTGTAGATTATATGTACAAATACTTTTGTCCCAATGAATTTTCATTATTTTGTATTTTATTTAAATGATGTGATGTGGATATTAACCTTGTTTTTATAACTTAATAAAATAAAAATATATTGAAAATAATACTGCATACGACAATTTTAAATTCTTTATAAACTATTGAAGGTATACGAAATATATGTGTGTACAAATAGTCCCTAACTGTATGTCCTTGTGTTAATTTTCTCAAATCTTCGTATTTATTCATGTTAAATCAAAAGTAGTATTTATGATTTATTTTTTTTTTTTTTGTGGTAAGTCTTTCATTTGAGATTTGACAGTTGTTTCAGTCTCTCTTTTGCAACAGTTTGATCATCTCCTTTTAAAATATTTAATATTCTTTAGTCCCCTTTAATTCTCTGTTCACAAAAGTCTCATATCTCTTCACTGGTCTTAGATCCAGATTATTTAGAGAATTGACTCTTAATGGCACAAAAACCATTTAATTGTTTTGGTACCATTCCAAAGCGTTTCTTTGCAGTAAAATGATGCCAAATCGCACCAAAAATATGTAGACCCATTGTGCTGCCTTATTATCTACTATTATTCAAAGATTTTCATCAATCTTTTATAATTATCTTTTCTTTGATAATTATCATAAATTTTGCAATTATGCCCAATGCTCGTAGAAAAATTTTATTTAAATTTTTTTTCTTAGTGTAAAACAAATAAAGAAAATCTTTTCCTATTAAATTTAACATATTTTTTCCTTTCCTGCCACCTTAAGGAAAATGTGTAAAGATAAATGTCAATGTATTAAAAACTATAGCAAACTTTATGGTTGCGTTTTAAAAATTTATAGTTTTTCATAAATATTTAAGAAAAATGATATGCATTCTCTATTACAGAGTATTTTAACATATCAAGCAAAAAATTGTAAATGAAAGTCGTAAATATTTTTTTTCCCCTACAACATTCATAAACATGATGAGTATGATGCAATTGAATGTAATAGATGAATGACAATAAGTCTACAAGTTTAATATTCGTGTTTCTTTTTTTGTTTTCTTCTTCTTCTTTTACTCACTCTCACTTACACTTACACTTATGAATGATTGTCCTTTTCCTGTATAACAAAATTTTGACTGTAAATGAATAATGTTGTGTTGGATGTAATAAAATTTCTTATGACATGCTGTTACATTATGAATCTTGTTTGTTAGAAAAAAAAAAAAAGTTTAAAAAATATAAAAAAGAATACCAAAATATGTAAATGGAATGTGTGAAAGTTGGTATGTCATTTCCTTTTATTCATCTAATAGAATTTGTTATTCTTGGTTGAGTTCTAGAAGTGAGTATTCGCATCGTTCACAACGTTGTTCTTCCAAACAATTTATGCTGTTGCATCTAATACAAACAAATAAAAGGAAGCAAACACTTATTTTTTACTTTGCTTTGCTCTACTACATTTGCAACATTGTGATGATCATAATGCACAAGAATTTGAATTTTTATTTTCAGTTTAATATTTTGTTGTTCTCTATTTTTTGTGTTTGGAGAAAGGGCACAGTGGTTTTGGTTTATTATTTCTGGTATTTGATTTATTTTTTTTTTTTAATTTTGTATATTGATCTTTATTTTACTTTTAATTTTGCAAATTTAATAAATTTTATTTTGTATAAATATTTTAATTTTTAAAAATTTTACTTATATTTTTTTTCTACTCAGCCCTAGTGTGCTTGAAGTGGTATATGCAAAACAGGCAGGAGTTTTAAAAAGACTCACACATATTCTAAACACATACTCATAGTTATGAAACGCATATAAGCATACAGAGTATGTAAATTTCCTTATACAGGATAGTTAGTTGTTTTGTTTCTTTGTAATACAAATACAAATGAAAAAAAAAAAGAAGATACTGTGTTGGTGCATTTGTAGCAAATAAACTGAAGGAATAATAAACGTAGACACACACATACACACTCCCAAAAACAATTGCTTTAAAAGAGAGTCTGCGAGAGAGATTGTATTTGAATATGATTGCAAATCCTTATACATGAGTGTCAAATGCATGCAACATCTAAAGCTTATATTTATACGCACACAATATCATCATGTGGCATTTTTGTTGCCACACTAGTGCATCTTTAAAATGACATACTCACTACTTTTGCTGGATGCTTATAGTGTTTGATATTTATATACATATGTATGTGAAGTATGTACGTATGTTTGCCTCTGTGTAGGAAGAAACATTTCGGTGTTAAGTAAAAAAAATGAAAAAAAAAAAAAACATTTGAAACAATTTATGTATGAAATTAAAATAACCTTGTAAAATATCACATACATCTTTTTGTACATATTCAAACACATACATACACTTGCTTATTAATGCCAACTCATTTCTGCTTTTACGAGCATTCTTTCGCTAAGTTAGAGACAATTTCATTCTAGTTTGTTGTTTTATTTTGCAAGAAGTAAATGTTATTTTTCTGTGTTGGCTTTTAGGAATGAATTTTCATTTTTGCATATATTTACGTTTAATTTGGTTAATTTAAAAGGAAAGGAGACTAAGAAGTAGGCAACACCGAAAATCAAGTGCTCTATATGAATTAATGTGTACAAGGTTATATCTGGGCAGCGTTACCGTTGAGAATTTTCAATAAGTGTCAAAAAAAGGTCCAACTTCTTTATAAACCTAAAAAACTAATTAAAATTTGTTAATCTGATAACAAAAAAAAAAATCTATTCTATTCACAAAAATTGTTAACATATAATTCTTTTTTATATAATTAAACTACTGTGTTTTTCTACGAATTCTTCAAAATTAATCAGTCCAGTCTTTCAAATCTCTATCGGATCAATTTAGTACTAAACTTGATCTACGAATATTGACTTATATCCATTGGAAAAACTATATTTTATTATTGATAATTTAGCAAAAAAGTCACGTTCCTCAGATAGATTGCTGTGAAGCATATAAAAATATAAATAAGGACTTAAATTCTCAAATCAGTTTAAAAATATTTGAAATATAAAAAAAAGGCAGCTCATAAACCTTTTTATTATATTTAGTTAACGATATTTTTAGTCCATTAATAAATAATCCGCGATTTTAATATAATCACCTATGGAATAATCTCAAAATTATTAAAGTATTTGTTTAAAAAAAAGGAAACATCTAATGGGACAATATATTATTTAGCATATAGTCTCAAAAAGTAGCCATTTGAAAAAGGGGCCAAAAATTTACCAAATGATAGTGTTACCATTTGGTAAATTCAGGGGTACTCTGCTACCGTACTGCATAAAAATGAAAGGTATACTTTTATATTTTTAATTTTTTTATTTATTTTTTCATTCTAGCGTTTTTTACGTTTTGGCTTTTGGTTTAACTTTTTTTTTGTGATTATGGCAATATTTTAGTTTTGTTTCGAGTGATATTTCCTTCGTTTTTTATTAAAAGAAAATTTTAAATTTTTCTTTTCATTTTTTATTTTTGGTATTTTTTTTTTTTAATTTTTGAAATTTTCTGCGATTTTTTATTATTTTAATTTTGACGTTTTGTCGTTTTTAAAATAATTTCTGACTTTTGATTTTTTTATTTTGTTATTTTTATTTTTAAAATTACTTTCATAAGGACTTTTTTGTTTTTAGAGTTTTTATGTTTTAGCTATATTTTATTTCGGTGTTTTTGCGATTTTTATTAAAATTTTAACTTTGACTTATTTTTGTTAGTGTTTGTTAAGCGCTTTTGTTTTTTACTTACGGTGAACTTTTTTGAAAATTTTTTTCTAAATATTAGTGATTTTTTATATTGGCGTTTTTTCGTTTATGGAGTTATTGTAAATTTTGATTACTTTTTTTTGTCTTGATGTTTTCAGAGTATTTTTTATTTTATTTTATTTTTTTTAATATTTTTCTTATCTTTTTAAAGTTTCTTGTTATTATCTATTATTTTGATTTTTTAATTTTGTATTGATCATTTCGACGTTTTTTTTTTCTTTTAATTTTTCTATTTTAGACATTTTTTTATATGAGACAATATTTTTCGTTCTTTTCTCGTTTTAAATTTTTTTTATTATTTAAGCGTTTTTGGTGACCTTTTATATTGGCTTTTTTCCAATATTGAGTTTTTTGTTTTAGATTTTTTTCCGTTTTTAATTTAAGTTACTTTTTATTATACAATATTTTTTTTATTTTTGTTTTGACGTTTTTTTTTCTTATATTTCTTATTTCTCCGTTTTTCTTGTTTTAATATCTATTAAAACCAGAAAAAATATAATATTTTTTAATTATTTTGTTTGTTTGTTTTTTTTTTAATTTCAAGACATTTAATAATTTATAAAATTTTTATTTTTTTAAATGCGACTTTTTTATTTTTGTGTTTTTAATTTTTTATCGTTTTATAATTTTTGCTTATTTTTTTATATTGTTTTTACTATTACCATTTCGACGGTTTTTTCCTTTATCAATTTTTCTCCATTTTGGTGAATTATTCCAGTTTAAATATTTTACTTTTTAAACAGTTTTTTTTTTAGTTGGAGCGGTTTTTTACTTTTGGTGATTTTTTTTTTATTATAAAGCTTTTCATCTTTCAGCGATATTTTTATTTTTGCTTTTGTTTATTTGTTTTGGAGTTATTATTGTTTTAGCGTTATTTACTATTGCATTTTTTAACGTTTTTTCTTTTGTTTTTTTAACGACTTTTAACTTTTTCTGGGACGTATAAGTAATATGTAAAATTTTCAAATTTATTATTCATACGTTTACATGTGGTCACACATTAAAAAATTAAACAAGAAAATAAAAAAAAAAACTAACTAAATTTTCAATAAAGTTTTCATCAATGATTTATTTAGTTTAAAATCCAAGGCCAGTCGTAAGTTGGTTGTTATATATTTGACTGATATCTGAGAGTAGAAACTTAAGCCAGTTTAAAATTTAGTTTGTTATTTGTACAACTAACAATTTATTGTATTTCAAATGCATAAAGCAAATTAAGATAATATCTTCCTTTTTTGTAGCTCATTCAAAAGTTGCTTTTATTAATGCATTTGCGTGTGCGTGTGTATGTGTAAGTTTTTATTTTTATATACTCCTGTATAGATTTACATGTCAAATTGTGTTGCATTTATAATTTAATCTCAGAAAATCACTGTGTAAAATTGCATTGTCAATCATACAAATTGTTGTTATAAATCTTTTTTTTTTTTTTAGAAACAAGGAAGAATATTTTTTATATCCTTTTTAAAATAAAAAGAAGAAAAATAAGACATACATAAAATTAGATTTATCTAAAAAAAAGAATATAAAATAGGAAATATTTTTTCTATAAGGACGGCTGTTATTTTTTTGTTAATTGAAGGAATAAATCATGTAAAATTTTAAAATTCTTAATTAAATTTTTTATTTAAGTTGTTTGGCTGTTATCACTATGTTATTTTATAATCACCTTCAATAAGATGGTGGGCATATTGATTTTGTCGAAAT
>MINK01177760.1:0-10319 GCA_001735545.1 Phormia regina
GGCAGAACTTTTTCCATCACTATTGCTAGACTTTTTATTCTGTAATGAAAGAGAATTAAAAAAAAATTAGAACAAATTTAAAAAAATAAAAATTATTAAATTCAAAAATTATAAAATATAACAAAGTTTTATTTTTCTTATTCAAACTACGAATTTCTAATCAAAAATCTAAGAATAAAAAACTAAATTTCAAAAAAATTAGTTTCACATAAAGAACATTTAACTCTAGTTAAGTTACCTCTGCTAAGGCTTGATCTTCATATAAGTCCTCTAAACGATTCTCACACTTTTTTTAAAACCTCAGATTCTTTGCTCCAAAAACAATGACCGTAACTTTCTAATCAAGACTTATTATTGATCACAAATAAATCACCAATTGTGATCAAAAATTTTCCACAGAAAATCGTAAAATCGCAAATTAAGATAAAAAAATATTGTACAGAAAATCTTGTATGATCAAAAATTTTCTATAGAAAATCTTGTGTGATCACAAATTGTGATCAAAAATTTTCTATAGAAAATCTTGTGTGATCACAAATTGTGATCAAAAATTTTCTATAGAAAATCTTGTGTGATCACAAATTGTGATCAAAAGTTTTCTATAGAAAATCTTGGGTGATCACAAATTGTGATCCAAAATTTTCTATAGAAAATCTTGTGTGATCACAAATTGAGATCAAAAATTTTCTATAGAAAATCTTGTGTGATCACAAATTGAGATCAAAAATTTTCTATAGAAAATAATGTGTGATCACAAATTGTGATCAAAAATTTTCTATAGAAAATCATGTGTGATCACAAATTGTGATCAAATATTTTATATAAGAAAACCTTGTATGATCACAAATGTTTTCTGTGTGAAATCTTGCGTGATCACGAATTGTGGCAGACAATTTTTTATAGAAGATCTTGTAATCACAAATACGACAGAAAATTTAGTGAGATCACAGTTGTGACAGAAAATTGTATGAACATCATTTGTTTACAAATGTAATAGAACATTTTTCATAGTAAATGTTGTGATCACAAATTGTAACACAAAATTTTCTACAGAATATTTTGTGATCACAAATTTTTACTGAATTTTCTATATAGACAAATTTTTTTGATATACGATAAAAAAAATATTGTAATCACAATTAAAACTTTTCTATAGAAAATCTTGTGATTACAAATGCGGTAGAATATTTTCTATTGTATTTAGAACCTTTATTAAAAACTATGTAAAGACTAAAAACTTTAGATAATAAAAAATAATAATTTATCTTTCAAATACTTGATCATGTTCTGCTCTAGAATCTAAGGAAAAATTGAACTAAAATAAATGAAATATCAATAAAGTAACTTAATAAAATATAAATATTGCAAAAGTAACTTTTATTCCGGGGAAAAAAAAACTTTTTACTTTTATCTATTTTATTTAAGTTCAACAAACCGTAAACTTTAAAGTCAAGTTCAATTTTTTTCATTTATCTAAAGCACTTTAAAGTACGATGTGTAATCGTAAGAAAAAAAAAAACAAGTCATTTGAAATTTTTTAGTTAAATTAAATAAAAAACAAAATATTATTTGCTTATTTTAATAAAATAAATTACATTCAAGTGATGATTCGTGCAACAAAAGATGGTTTCGTTTTGTTAATAAAATAAATTTCAAACAATTGCATATAATGAAAAAAATATATAAAATGAAATAAAAGAAAAAATAAAGTACAATGACAAAGAAAAAGTCACTTTCATAATCTGCAATAAACCGAATTGAAGACAAAAACTAAAAAAAAGGCAACAGTCACTCATACTTAAGTTGTTATTAATGGCGGCATGGCTTAATGCTTAGGGACCTTGACATTTGCAACATTATGTTGCACATATACAATGAGTTTACATCTTTTTAACTGTTATACAAAAAAAAAAAAAAAAAAAAGACAAAACAATACAAATAAACAAAATCAGCTGCAACGACAACTCAACTTCACATAAATAAAACGCGTTTATTTTTTTAACAAAAAAATAACAGCAGACTTTAAACAAAAAACGATGCAATGAAAAAGAAAGTATATTGAAATAATGATCATCATGATCATTTCTTGTTTGTTGGTGCAGATGTTGGTTGGTTGCTGACTGTTTGGTGAATTTCAATTTCAATTAAACATTCAATCTAACGACGACATTTTAAAGCAACAAAACATATTCTCATGCCACTTTAAGATGCAACACTTTCACCTTTTATTATAAAAAAAAACACTTTTTCTTGTTTAAGTTTTTTTTTTTTTAATTTTTCTTAAAATGATGGGTAATACATAAATCAATATCTTTTTAAGGGAAGTTCACTTTTTGCCGCCAAATTTTATAATAGTTTTTTAACCCCACAAACTGTTAAAATTCCTCTTCACACTTTTTTTTAAAAAAATCCTAAAAGATCTGCTTGTGGTAACTTGTCATTTAGCAAATACAAATGAAATGTTGCATATTTTTGTATCACCATAACATATCTGCTAAAATTCAGTCACGAGTGGGACAAAAAAAACAAAAACTATTTTTATAGAGAAATTTATATTTAAAGTTTTTTTTTTTTTTTTTTAATTTTCAATTCATGGCAAAAATTGTGTCTAAAGAAGAAAAAATAACTATAACATATTTTTTGAGTATCGACATCTTAAATACTGTTCGGGAGGATATTCAATTATGAGTAAAAAAGTAAGTGGGAAATTTTTAAAAGATTTCAATTAATAAAGGAAATTTTTAATACACTTGTTGCCAAACTAATGATAGCTTATAAATTTTTATAAATTACTCAAAGAGAATCTACGTAACAGATCTTTGTGCGTATCTTGTACTGTACGGAACTTTGTTTTATGTTTAAAGTAATTATTTAGTGATTATGGGTATATGAAACCGTTACTGGTTGATATTTAAGAGGGGTGGTACTATCGANNNAAATTGAAAAGAAAATTATAAGATTAAATCAATCGTAACGTAAAATTAAAATGAAATTCCGAGAGAAAGTAAATAATTATAAAAACTTTTAAACCTAAAGTTTGAAGAAACTTTTTTAGCAAACTATATACGTATGTGACCTTAACAGTCAACAAAGGTATAGTAAAAATATTAATACAGTAAATCTTGATCACAAACCTAAGAAAATTTCCTAGAAATTAGTTTGATCACAAATATTGCAAAATATTGAACAGAAATTATGATAACAATTTCCATAGAAAATTGTGACAGAAAATTTTCTATAGAAAATCATGTGTGATCACAAATTGTGACTGTGATTTGTGATCAAAAACTCTATTGAAAATCTTATGATCACGATTTTTGACAGAAAATTTTCTAGATAAAAATCATGTGATCAAAAATTTGTTATAGAAAATCTTATGTGATCACGAATTGTGACAGAAAATTTTCTATAGAAAATCTTATGTGATCACAAAATGTGACAGAAAATTTGCTATAGAATGTGGTCATGTGTGATCACAAATTGTGACTGTGATTATGATTTGTGATCAAAAACTCTATTGAACATCTTGTGATCGCGACTTTTGACAGAAAATTTTCAAGATAAAAATCATGTGATCACGAATTGTGATCAAAAATTTTCTATAGAAAATCTTATGTGATCACAAATTGTGACCGAAAATTTTCTATAGAAAATCATGTGTGATCACAAATTGTGACCGAAAATTTTCTATAGAAAATCTTGTATGATCACGAATTTTGATCAAAAATTTTCTATAGAAAATCTTGTGTGATCAGAAATGGTGACCGAAAATTTTCTATAGAAAATCTTAAGTAATCACAAATGGTGACTGAAAATTTTCAATAGAAAATCTTAAGTGATCACAAATGGTGACGGATAATTAGCTACAGGAAATCTTGTGCATTTACAAACTGTAGCAACAAATTTTTTATAGAATATCTTGTGTCATCACAAATTGTGACAGATAATTGTCTATAGAAAATCTTGCAGTCACAATTTGTGACAGAAAATCTTGTGATCACAATTTGCGACACAAAATTTTCCATAGATCATGTGTGATCACGAATTGTGACATAAATTTTACGTAGAAAATTACTGATCACATTAAATTAAAGAAGATCATGTGATTACTAAATGTGATGTAAAATTTTAAGTATAGAAAATCTTGTGTAATCATGAATTATGAACAAAAATTTTCTGTGTGATCAGAAATAGAAAATTTTGTGTGATCACAAATTGTATCAAAGAAATTCTTTAGAAAATCTTGTGAGATCATAAATTCTATAGAAAATCTTGTGTGATCACAAATTATGACAAAAAATTTTCCATAGAATATCTTGTGTGATCACAAATTGCGGCAGAAAATTTTCCGTAGAAAATCTTGTGATCAAAATGTTTCTAAAAAAGACTTATTCCATAAACACTTGCCAATAGTGTGAGAAATTTTCTATAGAAACTACTTAGAATCTTGTTAGTTTAAAAAATCTAAATCCATTAACTATAACCATAAAAACCGACTTTTAATACAATCTATTCATGAGCCAATTTAAAAACAAAAATGTTTTTATTTAATAACTAAATAGACATTTAGATAAAATATAATGTCAGTAATATTGAAAGGTATAATTAACATGTGCAAACGTCTTTATGAGCACCTGCATCAGCACTTTAGTAAAACAAAATCTTAACGCCAGTGTGTTTGTGTTGAAAAATAAATTACATATTTTCTCCCGCTACCATGGAATTTAAACTCAAATAAGATTATGTATTAAAACTTATTATTATACATTTGGTAACTAAGTATTACAAAATGCGTTAGGAAAACTAACAAATTATAGAACGAAAACAAAAACGAAATAATTAATTGCTTAAACAAACATAAAATAACTTAAGGTCTTTTTAAAAAGAGAAAAAAAAAACTAAATAAATAAATTAAAATAATAAAAACAGTTTTTAAAAAAAGTAAAAGTTTTAACGCCCCATAGCTATAAAATGAAGGTTGAAAAATACCAAAAAGAAAAAAAAAGCAAAGCTATCACCATTATCAACATCATCATCAGCAGCAACCAAAAGACTACATAATCTACATTAACAAAATTAACAAAAAACAATAACAACAACAATAACCTTAACGTTTAAACAAAAAAAAAAGAGAAGAGACGGAAACATAGATAGTAAACAGAAAAATAATTTTATATATTAAAAGAAATGGGAGCAAAAAAGAAACTAAACTAAAGCAAAAGAAAATAATTTTTATTTTTTTTAGAGGGAAATGAAAATGTGAGATTCAAAATTTTATTAAAAAAAAAAAATAAATAAAACTTTAAATGCCGAGAAAAATACATTTTGTAATAAAAAACCAAACAAAAACTGAAATCAAAAGTTTAAAATCTGATTAAAATGATTCAACAAAAGAATAAATTTTAACTAAAAAACAAAAGACTTAAGACAGCAGCAACTTTAAGAGTAGCTGCAAAAGAGCAAACTAAATAAACAAAAAATTTAATAAATGTCACTTAAAAAGTTATATGTATATGTTATATGTATGTGTGTATGTGACAATGACGATGATGATTATTATTATCTTGATTATTAAATTCATTATTGTGTGATTTCAAAATTTAACAAAGAAGATTATCTTGTAGCTGCTGCTGCTACTGCAAGTCAATGAATAGAAAGATGTGTTAAAGGTTTTAGCCTAGATTTTGATATGACAATTTTTTTTTTTTTTTTGGTTGGTTGTTTATTCTTGTTCTTTATTATACCATTAACACTTTGTAACTAATTAAATATAAAACAAGAATTAACTTGTTAAAAAAATACTCATGGTTTTATTCAGAATTTCTTTTGTGATAATGAAAATTTGAAATTAAAGCAAAAAATAAGTAGCAGCAGCTTAATTTTATTAAAAAGAAACTAGATCATGTAAAAACTAAATTTTTGTAATTTTAGTGCAATGAGGTATTGCCCAACTATAAAATTTAATGCATTTTATTACTTCAAAGCGATCATTCACTATTCTATTTTAAGAAAGTCACTAAAATCATTAAAACATTTATTAAATTCTTTTTACATTTAAAGGTCTTCTAATAAATGTTTCTATTACAATAAGCTACTCTTTCAATAAATTAAAATATTTCAATTTACATTTACTCTAAAGTAGGTCATTAGAGCTACTTGACTAAAGTGTTCTATAATTGATCTTGCCACAAAAACTGACTAATAAATAATTTGCATGCAACTGAAAGTCTATAAACAACAAATACAAAACACCGAAAACGTTGTCATCTCTTAAAGAATGATTTTCAACACCTCCACTTTGTTTAAAAATAAAACTTGTGATGAATAGTTTTTTTTAGAAAATTAACTTAATTGCGTGTCTCTTTTTTTCCATCATCATATTGTTATTGTCTGTAAATTGTGCAGAAAAAAACGCTTTTGTTGTAACACATTTTCTTAAAGTTGTTGGGATTTTTTAGTTCTTTTTGTATAACAAAATTTAAAAAAATTATAAATAAAATTCAACATTCAAAGAGAAAGCCACACATCTGTTTCAATTTTAGTTGTGTTTATTTTTTTAATTTTCTTTGGTTTTATTTTAAGCGTAAAGCTAATTTTTTACAATTATTCAGCTGTTTTTTGTTCACTTTTGAAGTTTTTTCTTTTAAGAGGGCTTAACTTTTTTTAAGGTAATAAAAAGGAATATTATATTTTATTTATTTTAAAGAAAAAGAGTTTAAATATCAATCACAAATTTCAAGTAAGTTTCAAACATTCTTATAGAAGATGAAACAAATCAATAGAAAAATTGTCTCAAAAAATATCACGTTTTCAGACTAATTTTCTATAGAGAGAATATAGAATTTTCTTAGAAAAACTCACATTTTAAAAGAAATTTTCAACAGAAAAAATGTCATACTTTAGTACAAGCATTTGAGTCACATTGTGAACCAGATTTACTACAGAAAGCCTGAAATTATGAGACAAATTTTTTATAGAAAATGTTCTATAGAAATTTCTTGATCACAATTTGTGATCACACAAGATTTTCTATAAAAGATTTTCCATAGAAAATTGTTGATCACTATTTGGTATCACACAAGATTTCCTAAGAAAATTTTTAATCACGTTCGGTGATCCCAAAAAATTTTTTATATAAAATTTTTGATCACGTTCGGTGATCCCAAAAGATTTTTTATATAAAATTTTTGATCACACAAGATTTTTTCTATAGAAAAATGTTGATCACAATTTGTGATCACACAAGATTTTCTATAGAAAAATGTTGATCAAAATTTATGATCATATAAGGTTTTTTATAGAAATTTGTTTGTCACAATTTGTGATCACACAAGATTTTCTATAGAAGATTTTTATAAGAAAATTGTGGATCACTATTTGGAACCACACAAGATTTCCTAAGAAAATTTTTGATCACATTTGGTGATCACGAACGATTTTCTATATAAAATTTTTAATCACTTACGGTGATCACGAAACATTTTTTATATAAAATTTTTGATCACACAGGATTTTTCTATAGAAAAATGTTGATCGTAATTTGTGATCACACAAGATTTTTTATAGAAAATTGTTGATCACACAAGATTTTCTATAGAAAATTTTTGATCACACAAGATTTTCTATAGAAAATTTTTGATCACACAAGATTTTCTATAGAAAAATATTGATCACAATTTGTGTTCACACAAGATTTTCTGTAGAAAAATATTGATCACAATTTGTGTTCACACAAGATTTTCTGTAGAAAAATATTGATCACAATTTTGTTCACACAAGATTTTCTGTAGAAAAGTGTTGATCACAATTTATGATCACACAAGATTTTCTGTAGAAAAATGTTGATCACAATTTGTGATCACACAAGATTTTCTATAGAAAAATGTTGATCACACAAGATTTTCTATAAAAATTTTTTGATCACAATTTGTGATCAGACAAGATTTTCTATGAAAAAATGTTGATGACAATTTGTGATCACACATTATTAAACTAATATACTCCTTAATTTAAAAAAATATTTAGAGAATTATTTATTTATTAATTAAATGCCTTTTTGGTTAAACCTCGTATATATTATTTATTTAATTTCTAATAGAGCAATCAATCAAATTTGTCTAATAAACAAATTTATTATTGAAAGTTTCTATTGTTTTGTTACTCACTGTTTAAGAATTGTTTGAAAATATGTTTATGTATAAGTATGTGCTTGCATGCATTTGTGTGAGTATGTGTGTTTTAAATGTAATCAAAACAAATGAAGCAAAAACAATATAAACAAGTTTGCAGCTAAAGTCTTTTGTTTGTTTCTTTACTCACAAATGATTCAAATTAATGATTTTTTTCTTCTTCTTCTTCTTGCAATTCTTTTGTTGTAGTTTATATATTTTTAAAATTTATATAATTTTTTTTTTTTCTTAATTTACTTTCAATAGCTAAATATTTATTAATTAAAATAAATATTTTTTTTTTATTTATCAAATTCTCCAATGACTTGTTTCTTTTTAATTTTATTAAATATTGAATTTTTTTCTATTAGAAATAGTTGTGGTCTTTTATTTTTAATAGGAAAGAAATAAAATGTTGTATAAATTTTTTAAATAAATCTTCAATGAGAAAGTAGGTTACTTATGAAGAAGAAAAAAACGCGATACGTTTAATGTTTATCAATGAGTGAATTTAATATTTTTTTCTTTCTTTTAAAATGATTGTTAGAGTGACTAATTGTTGGTGTAAATTGTAAATAGTAAATGGTAAACAAAAACAAATTTATAATTATAATTATTACACACAATTTTATGATGACACTATTTTTTATGCTTTTTTTTTTTTTTTTTTTTCTATAAAATATATTTATAGTTTTTCATAAGTTAAATGATAAAAATCAAGGTTCTTTAGACTACCTAAACTCAGTGAGTTTATAAACATAAACTGTTTTTTTTTCAGGTAGGCGCACAGAAGCTCACTGAATTTAAATTTTAAGTTCTTTAAAGCAAAAAATAAAAATTAAAAAAAAAACATACAAAAACCCGGTTATGTTTGTGAGTGTCAATGAGTTTAATAAATGTTTTTTAAATGTTAATCATGTTATTAAAATGTGAGAATTTTTATATTTTTATTTAGGTTTTCTTTCTAAGAAGGTTTTATTTTATTTTTAAATTATGTTTTTGGTTAAATTTTATTTAATTTTCATTTCTTTCTTTTTTTGTTGTGTGATTTAACTTTCTCTTTTATTAATAATTTTTAGCGTTGGATTTTAGGTAAAATAAAAAAAAGAAGACTTAACTTAAGACATGTTTTACATTTTAAAATAATATTTAAATTTTATATTTGTTAAGAAGCTCTACAGAAGATACACCCTTTTTTAATGAATATTTGTAGCTACATAAGTAGATATATTTATATGTGTATTGATGCGTGTTTGTATGTAAATTTATTTAACCCACTTTAAAGTATGACATAGAATTCCATTGCCTTCAAACATGCTGTTAATTTAATGACAATAAACAAAAGTGTTTTTTTTTCTCTTTTCAATTCTCAATTTTACTTTTATTGCAGTCAACTGATCAATTGTTTGATTTTCGCTTTATTTGTTTTTTAATTATAAATAATAGTTTTTGTAAATAGTTAGGAATGTTGTTTAATAATTTATTCGCAATACCAGTATTTTGAATAGGAAACTAGAGTTTTTAAAATAAAATCTTGATGGATTTTAATGCTAATTATTTCTTTGGTTTACTAAGGTTGGAGATCAATCAAACTAGTCTGCAAGAATTTTTAATNAACANACTAATGGTATATAATTTTNTCTGTTGTTCATTTAGTGAGATCATAATTCCTACAACTATTAGCATTTATGAAGCTATATTTTCTATANAANATATCTCACATTTGNGATNGACATTTTCTGTAGAATATTTCTCTCAATTGTGACAGACATTATCTATAGAAAATNTCTCTCAATTGTGATCAANATTGTCTATAAAAAATTTCTCACATTTGTGATGGACATTTTCTANAGAATATTTTTACATTTTTGATCGANATTTTCTATAGAAAATTACTTCCAATTGTGATCGACATTTTCTATANAAAATTTCTCNCAATTGTGATTGACATTTGCTATAGAAAATTTTTCCCAATTGAGGTTGACATTTTCTATAGAAAATTTCTCCCAATTGTGATCGACATTTTCTATAGAAAATTTCTCTCTCAATTGAGGTTGACATTTTCTATAGAAAATTTCTCTCTCAATTGAGGTTGACATTTTCTATAGAAAATTTCTCTCTCAATTGAGGTTGACATTTTCTATAGAAAAT
>MINK01177774.1:382-14256 GCA_001735545.1 Phormia regina
TTTTCACAAAATTTTAGTTTTTTGAGATAATTGTTGTAACTCAAAAACAACTTGTCCAATTTTGTTAAAATAAATTAACAAAAATTTTTACTTTCAATATCTTTAAATGATGTATACAATTATTTTTGATGCGATAGTTTCAGAGTTATAAAAAAAATAGTTTCAGAGTTATAAAAAAAATTGTTTTAAAAAATATTAAATTACTAAAAGAAAGTTAAAAAACAAGCGGGAATATTATATTCGGCTTGGCCGAATCTATATATCCACCATCAACTTTTCCAAATTTTACGTTATATCGAAGTTATGCTATAAGTTGTTTTACCACCACCATTTTTTGTTTCCGCATTTACATTGATCCTTGAACTATTTTTATAAAATTTCGTTGACATTTCACTTTATATGGGAGGTGGTCGGTAAAGTAGGAGGACCTCCTCAGTTTTGGTTTCCAAATTTATATTGTGCCTCAAACTATTTATACAAAATTTCGTTGTTGTACATGTTTTTGTTTCAGAAATATTACCAGAAAAGTATGAAACGGTTAAGCTTTGTTTATAGTTTTTGGCCCATAACATTTTTATTTATTATCATTTTCAATACAGAACAAACCTTATATAAGGTAAATATTCGTGCCAAATTTCGTCTACCTACCTAGTACCGTCCGAGCCCTTTCGTGCTTTCAACAGACGGACATAACTAGATTGAGACAGAATCTAACCAGGACCCAGATAATAAACACGGAATGACAAATTTAAAATTAAAAAAAAAAAGAACTCTCAATAGAATTTAAAATTTGCGAATTTTTATACTACTGGAACCATAATACACCAAATCTTTATAGTAGTTATTCAAGCTTTTTTGCTGTTGAACTGCGAAATGCGTTATATTTATAAAAAGTTTAAAATCCAAGTTTTAAAGTCCTCCCTATATTTCCGTTTTATTAAGGTAGCTGACTCTACCCCCAAAGCATTAAAAATCATTCGGCATTCAAAGCTTGAAAAGGTAATTATAATACAAGACAATTTATCTACATTTACTTTACATTTACATATTATCTACATACATACATATATAAATGTAAATATTCATTTAATAAAGTTGTTAAATTATTCAAACCAGTATCCACCTTAATCTTTCAACACACAACTTTTTTACAAAAAAATTTACTTTAATTTCAAAAATCAGAAAGAATATGAATTTCATTTCACTACTCTGTCTCGCTAAAATAAATATATTTTATAGAAACTGTAAATTCAACTAGCCTATAAGATTTTGTCCCACTGTACACTGTACAAGTTAAGTCAATTCTTCCACCTACTGTATTAATACCGCATTAAATTTTTCCTGAATATACCAAAAGTGTAAAATTAACAAAGTATTCGTCCTTGATACATATGATTTTATGACTAAATGAGTGTTTAAATAAAAAAAAGTGAGTGAATGTGAGTGGGTGCATTACTGCATGAGAGGGTGTAAAAAAAAACCAGAGTGAACAAGTGCTTAAAACAAGTGACATTTTATATTTGCATTGTTTGTAAGCATTTGTATGTTTATAAGTATGCGTAAGTATTTGTTGTAAAGTGCGTATAAACATAAATATAATAAATAAGTACCAAGAGGAAACTTAAAATTTAATTACGAAACTGAAAACAACAAAAAGTATATACACATATAAATGTATGTAAATACAAGTAAAACTGAAAGTTTATGTTTATATAAATATTTTATTTATTTTTAATATAATATTTTGTTTTTATATAACATGACTTTTTAAAATGTTGTAAGTTATAAAAGAACAATAACTAACTACAAGTACTTAAACATTTATATATAAAACATTAAAAATAAAAATACTTACAAACATAAATACCAACATATTTAGTTATTTTAAAGGAGATATTTTTTATTTTTAACAATATAAATGACAATTTAGGTCATAATTGTGGTAATAAATTTTAAAGATAAATACAACAATATTTTGTGATATAAATCTGTGTTGGAATGATTTACAATGTGTTACCATGGAAATTATCTATAAATAGTTTGTCATGTCATTTTATTAAATCCTAAATAAAATCATGCCCCTTCTCTCTTCACCATTTCTATAAAATAATTTTACAAATTAATCTTTGATTTATTTATATTATAACTTTATGAATGGGTGTTTGGTTGCTAGGCTTAGATAACCAATACAATAACATAACTATTGACTCTTTGAAGTTGGCATCTTAATTTGAGATAAATATTTATTTATTTATTTACAATATTTTACCACAGACATTTGTTTTGTTTTTAAGTATTCTTTATGTGCTTTTTTACTCGTTTGCGTTTGATTGGATTATTATTATTACTATTGAGAGTTGTATAATTTATATGAATGTATTTGTGGGTCTGTCTAACAATGGAAAAAATCTATTGCAGTGATTTGTTTGCTAATGATGTTGTCTTGGTTTGAAATTGACTAAAATGGAGAAATCTAAAATTATTGATTTCTATTGAATTGAAAAGACAAAGAATTTCTTATTTTAGTTCATGGAAAAAGAAATTATTTTCAAATTGAAAAGTTATATGGAATTTAAGAAGATTTCCAAATACTAGTTACAGGAATAGCAATACATGAGAGCAAACATCAATGCGTTTTAAACTGAATATTAAACAATGTGTTTTTTCAATATAAACTAGAGAAGAAAGTATAGTCCGTCAAGACCAACCATATAATACCCTACACGATTGCCTATGTGTACCAAAAATTCGGGAAGGAGCCAATTATGGACCTATACTTGTATTAAGTGGAAAATAAAAATACTAAAACAGAATATTACGTCGATACTAAGATTCACATGTATTTATGCACATTTTGGTGATTCCCGAAATTGGGTTTATTATGGGAAGCTATGCGTCAGTTATGACCATCTTAATGAAATTTTCAGGGTCACTTATACTTATATAAATGTTAATATGTGTCGAATATTACATTAATATTAAAATTTTTATTGGATTTATGCACGTTTAAGTGATTTTCGAAAAGAGGGGTTTATATGGAGCTATGGCCAATTATAGACCGCATCTTCATTAAATTCGCCACATGGATTTATGCTTACATTTAGGACTTATTTTGTGTTAAATTTCAATAAAATATTTTAATTTTCGTAAGGTATTTTTGGGTGTTAAAACTCTATTCCAGGGAAACATTGTATGGGGGCTAGGTGAATAATTGGGTCGATCATGACCCAAAATCAATAGACTTTGTCCTTGTGCCAAAAAAAATCATTATTGTTACTAAGTTCATTCCAAATTATCTCTCCTAAAATTGCTGACCTTGTATTTTGCGCACAAGCTTTACATTAGGACAGCCAGCCAGCGTCCTGCCAGCCAGCCAACCAGACGGACGGTACGGACATTCGCTTATAATCGACTCAAAAAAGTGATTCGAGTCGAACGGTATACTTTAAGGTGGGTGGTGGAAAATTTCTCTGCGTTACAATATTTGCGCAAACACATAATACCCCAACCACCTTTGGTGGTGTAGGGTATAAAAATGGGTTTCTGTATTTCGAAGGATAAGAAGAAAAATTTTAAAATCAGTCACTTGCTGTTTTGCTTTCGACTTGTTGAATTTTTTAATGAAAAATAGGAAAAATGCTTACCAGGACATTGCAAATGTTCCTTAATCATGTCTACTATTCGTTTTGATAAATTTCGTATCGATAAATGACGATTTTATATCTAAAACCAAATTTCTAAAGAATTAAAAAAAAAATGTTTTTTAATTTTTTTTAATTGTTTATTTACTTGATTGCATCCAAGGCGTATTAAAAATGTGAAGCCCAGCTGATTTTTGCTTATGTTTTTCGAAAACTAAATTTTTCATTAGTATGCGTGTGTATAAAATAAAAAAAATAAAATTTTATTAAAAAAATATTAAGTTATTTCTTTACATTATTATTGCGTTTGTGGTATTAAATCCATTAATTAAAGTTAATTCGAGAATTTTTATATGCATGGAATCGTGGTGCAAAATATGCACAAAATTTGGTGTAACAATATAAACAAAAATATAAATTGAAACAAATACACTTAAAATTTTCATACATTTTCTTTTATCTACAACATTTACTTTTGACAGTCCCAAATTTTTTAAGTTGGGTTGTTGTGTTTGTTGCCCTAATGCCTTAAACTGATATATCTGCCTTGATTGCATCTACATTTAAACAATTTAGTATTATTTTTTAATATTTTACTCTGAATGAAACCAAAACAAAAATAATACGAAAAGACGTAACTCCATGCGAACGAAAGCGAAACCAATTTGATTCGAATTCGTTCGACTTGCTTTCGTTCGCTTAGATTTTCGTTCGACATAGAGAAACAGGCTATAAATTTTGTTTTTCCGTACCATAAGGAATATATTTTAAAAGTTTTCTAAAACTCATACATTGAAACATTTGAAAATATTTTTCAATGAAATTAAATTAACAAAAAGAATTTACAAAAAGTATATATATCCCCAGGACAAACGAAAAAAATTTAAACTTGTCAAAATATATGGAAAACAACAAATAAATTTAAAAATTTATTTGTTGTTAATATAATTGCCTCAAAAGTTTTTTAAAAGTTTAGAGTTTGGAAAAAATTTGAGGTTGAAGGTCAGTTTCAGAAAGGCAAACGTAAAAATAAAATTACCCATATGTCTGTTAGCATTTTTTGGCAAAACCTGAGGACTGAAAAAATATTGAATTTCTACGACAATAATTTCACTATTCCGCATTATTTTACTAAACTAAAATAGATGTGGTCAATGCAAGAACATTACTAGACAAAGTCTACCGCTCCATTTGTGTAAATTCATTGGCATTATTAAGACCTATCACATATGCGAACTGGACTACTTGGTATAGACAACTTAAAGACTGGTGACTTGGTTGGTGATATTGGAAAATGACATTATAGTTAAAGACTTCATCCTACTGTATCTGGTATGAAACAAAACATGCAAAAGATCTTGTTGGTGAGAAAACGCAATTCAACTTTGATACATGGATGATTCTAAACAAATGACCCTAGTTTTCAAAGAGCAGTACCAAAGAGAAAGTCAAGCAACTTTGTATGTGCTAGAGAACGTCTAAAGAGAGAGAGAGAGAGTTGAGAGGTCTAAAAATATATATCATATCAGCAGCTTTGAAGGCCTTATAGCATAATGAAATCAGTTTCTTACATTCAAGTACTAACGAAATAAACTATCGGAATCTATGTCTTTAGGTACAACCAACCTAGTCAATGTGATAACTAAGCAATGTAGATTTCGCTAAATGCGAATACTACTCTACGGATTTTTTTTGTTTATTTTTTTGCATCCAAATGATGTTTTCGTTGTTTCATCTACTACCTTTTTTCGAGGATTAGATCTAGTACGGAGAACAAAAGGTTGTGCAAATGATCAAATATTTAAGAAATTTTTATTTGTATTTCAAGATTTTCTAATTGCATTTCCGAAATATCTATTTATAGTAAACAAATTCTAATTATATTTCAGAAATTCAAACATTTATTACGCTCCAATACAAATTTAGTTATTAATTTTATTAAAAAATAATTTAAAATATTTTTTCTGTGTAGAAATAGTGTGATTTTTCTTAATTTGTTAGACATATATCTCATAAAAAGGAATTTAAAGTTTAATATTACATTTGAAGCATCTTCAACAATTATCTCAACAAAGATAAAATAAAATAACAATAACAAAATCATTTTTCAACAACAAAATGCTATAAATTCCAATTCCAACTGTTGCTGACTTCATTTTTTCCATTATTGCCAATTTTTTTTAAATAAAGTGTTTGTCTAACAACTCCATTACATAAATTTAAAAATTACGCCAAAATCTAAAAACCAATGTACATAGTAAAAGTATAATAATATTTAAAAATTAATAAACTTTCCTTAAAGAGAATACCACTTAAATTTATGGCATCATTATTACACTTATAAAAATACCATTTATATAACTATGAAATGAAAAAATCAAACATTGGTAAAGAAATGAAACGAAAAAATAACTAGGCATATTAAACATGATACTACTACCAGCAACTCTTAAAGAAAAAAAGTAACCAAAAAAGAAAATTTACAAATTTACATTCAAACCACAAACGGAATATAAAAGAGAAGAAAAAAACTTTATAATTTCCGCTAAATTTCCGAAAAAAACACCTTGGTTACTAATAAAAAGAATGAACGGTAAAATTATACACAAACACACACACAATACACATGCCTACATACATATAAGAGAAACAACAACAACGGCAAAGTATAATATGGAAAATCGAAAAATTATGGGCAATGAACAAAATACACTTGAATGCACAAATGTTTATATGCTCATTTAATATACAAACATTATTACAAACAAGGATATCTAAACATAGAGAAGAAGACTATATATATGCACTATATAATATAACTACTACAACAATAACTATTGTAGAGGTGTATGTATGTATGTATATATGCGATTGGAAGATTGTAAGATATCATCAAATGTGTGAAATAAAGGGTGGTATGATAAGTTTATGTTTAATCTTTAGAGGTGATTTTAAGTTATTTTAATATATCAGCAAATTTGCACAGTTTCATGCAAAATAAGTTTAATAATTTAAAACTTTTTTTGTAAAATTCACAAAATGTTATTTTTTTCAAAATTCATTGGATTAAAGTTAAAATTTTAAATACATCATACATTCACTTACTGAACAGTCTATTTCTGTTAGATATTTGTTTGTGTGTTTCCGTTTATATTTATATAAATATGTATTAGTGAATACCTCGACTAGGTGAAAACAGTAAAAACGCAAGTAAGTATGTTAGTATTTTTCTTTTTATTTTTACTTTGCCCAAGTAAAGTGAATTTTATATTAAGCTAATATAAACTATAAATTGTTTACCGACATGGTAAAATACCCATAACCAAAAAGCAGCAATTTACATCAAAACAAAAAAAAATCCACTTGTTCTCTATTACCTTCTAAAAATACTGCACATTCTCACACACTGAAGAACCTTAACAGATTCTTTTTTTTCTTTCGTTGGTTTCATATAAAAATCATTTAGAGCAGAAAAAAACGCTGAATATTCTATTTTGAGAATCTTTATCGATGATAGGGTTGCTAAGAATAAGTTTTTTGTATGACTATTTGGGATATTTAAGGAGAAATATGTAAATGGGAAATCTCAATTGAATAAATGCTAATAATCTTTCCATAAAATTTACACAAAATTAAAAATAAAAAGATTTTTAAAATGTGTGTTGAAGTATATGTTTTTGTATAAAGTTAATAAATTGCGGCAAGAAAAATTGCTGTGTGTGAACATACATAATTTTTTATGTATAACTTTTAACACTTTTGCTGTAGTAGCATTTGAGTTACCAGTTAATTAGTGTTTTTCTTGTATAAGGAATATTATCATTCTAGACTGCCTTATTTTCACCTCAACAATAATGATAATAAAATTGACATACTTCCAGGCACTCAAAGAACAAAGCTTAAGCTAAAGGCTATGTTCACATTTATAAAATATTTGACCAAATTTGCGTGACTACTGGTTCTACATTGTTTTCATATGCAAATGTTTTGCAAGAGAAAGCAGCATCAAAAAATATATATTTGTTAAAATGACAGCTATAAGTAATAATAAGTAAAAACGAGAGAAGAAGGTATAGTCGGTCAAGACCGACCATATGATACCCTACACCATTGCTATTGTACCAAATTCCGCGAAGAGGCCCAATTATGGACCTATATCTGTATTAAGTGAGAAAATAAAAACCTTAATATTGGAAATATTACTTCGATACTAAGATTCACATTTGTATTTATGCACTTTTGGTGATCCCAAATATGGGTCTTATATGGCGAGCCTATGGTCAATTATGGACTGACTTCATAAATTTCAGGTACACTTTTTCTATATCATTTAATGTGTCGAAATAATTAATTAATAGTTGGCATTTTTTATAGGAAATTTATGCACGTTAAAGTGATTTTCGAAAGGGTGGTTCATATGGGAAGCTATGGTGAAAATTATAGACCGATCTTGCATGAAATTTGGCACATATGATTTATGTTACAATAAAAAACTTATTTATGTCAAATTCATTAAAATATTTCAATTTTAAGGTTAATGTTTGAGTGTTAAAACTGTATTCCGGTGAAAGAAAACATTTGTATGGGGGGCTAGGGTGAAATAATGGCCGATCATGACCAAATTAAAATAGGCTTCGCCTTGTGTTCCAAAAAAAAAAACATATGTACTAAGTTTCAATCAATTATCTCTAAAATTGCGACCTGTACTTTGCGCAACAAGCTTTGCGATGGACAGGCCAGGCCAGCCGATCCAGCCAGCCAACCCAAACGGGACGGACATCTTAAATCGACTCAAAAAAAAGTGGATGCTGAGTCGAACGGTATCACTTTTTAAGGTGGGTGTAGGCAAAAATTTTTTCTCTGCGTTACAATATTTGCACAAACACATAATACCCCAACCACCTTTGGTGGTGTAGGGTATAAATATTTTCCCATTAAAATGGAGAAGTTAGAACACACACAAAACATCTATAGATGGCAACATTGTCTCTAATCAAGCCTTCTTTTATAACCTCCATATACACAAAATAAATTGAAAGGTAAAAAAATGTAAAAATTCAATTTAAATTGATGCTAAGAAAAAACCGCAAAAATCGAGTCAAAGTGTCTGCGAACAACAAGAAAAAAAATATATTCCCCTATTAAATGGTATTTGAATCGAATGTAAAATATCAAGTTGCTTGCCTTTTCCTACCAAAATTAAGTCTAAAAAATACAAGAGAAACGAAAAATTGCAGAAAAAAAAACTCAGAAACATACACATATATACAACTAGATGTAAACATGTATACATATGTACATATATATACATATATGTATGTAAACATTTATCTGACATTCAACACAATGAAGAATTTACAATGCTAAGATATTTTGGCATTTTTTTTTTACAATTTACAAAAAAAACCGAAGAGTAAAAAGCAATGAAACACTTAAGAAAAAACTTTCCAAAAAAAAGGTAACAATTTCGAAAATTGATAATAAAGAAAACAAAGAACGATGAAAAATAAAGAGGAAATTCTAAAAATCCTAATACACTTTACGAAAGATCACGTTAGATGGAGGTTTTTTATGCTTTTAAGACGCAGATTTCATTTCAGAAAATGTTTTCTTTTTTTTTTTGCATTTACTACAATGTTATTTCTTGCTTTTAGGCATTTGTATGTAGTACAATTTGTAGATAAGTTAGTTTGTATAAAATTGCTTATATTTTAAGTGTTTTTGTTGAGTTTTATTCTTTCAACAATATCTTTTTGTTCTTTTTTAATTTTTCTGTGTACTTATCTTTCCATTTTTTTCTATTGGTATTTGTCTTTTTTCTAGCCATTTTTAAATTGTCAGTCCGTGGTAATGAAATTACAATTTTTATGGTTTTAACCATGAAAAATAAATGAAGCCTAAAAATATATGCAACCACAATATTACCTGGTCAATTGAACTTTTCTATTGAGTTTTTTTATATTAAGTATTTTAAGTTTATCCAGAGTATAATAGCAGTAAGTATATGGGCATTTTAAATGCTATTATTAGATGGTAAGTTGATGGTAAAACTTTATCTAGGTAAGTGTAATATTTACAATTATTTGTTAAAATGTATAGTAAATTGTCTACATTAAAGTACTTTAGAGAAAAGTACACATAGTGAAATATTGGAGTGTCATTTAAAATTTTAGTTTTAAGTTAGTTATCCAGGTATATTAAGGTGTCCAAAATTACAGTTTTCAATGAATTTAGCTTAAATGATATTTTACTTAATTATATATGTAGTCTTTTGCATGGTATAGCAGATTGAAGAATTTTTGCATTTGGGATTTTATTTACCTCTGTACTTAGAAATTTCCTAAATCTGAGATGAGCATATCCATATGCTATAGTATCCATTCATGAACTTTGTATATTCTGCACCACTATAAGGAGAATGTGGTTTATGTTTATAACATCCAAAACCATTGGTGTACACTGAACCAAAAAGTTATATAAATACAATGAAAAAGTTAGATATTTTCAATGAATTTGAGCACTAATTGCGAACCTATTTACGGCTTCATTAAAACAATGTATTTCCATACATAAATATTAATATTCAACGAAAAAGTTCACTGATAAAATTTTAAAACAATGAAAGCATTCATTAAATAAAATAAATAATTCCATTGATTCCAATGAATTCATATTTTCTCCAAATGAAACAGTACATTAGAAACTATGGTTCTGTATTTTTAGTTATTATTTTATTTTAAATTAAATTATTTAATTATATTATATTGGCTAAATATAAACAAACAAGAATTAAATATTATATTCTTATTATGATGCCATAAATATAACACAAAAATATCATGATGATCAGTAGTTGTAGCGTACATATATTGCTCAGATATTTTATATATATTTATGAATACTTACGAATATAATACTCATGGTTTTTGAATTCACGTTATCTTCCGAAACCCTAGTATTTGATACTTATAATATGCTCCGCGTCTTTATTGCTGCATCTACATAAATATAAGTTAAAGATATAATTTTAAAAACTGTTTAAAATACTAACATTATTATACCTCCATGTTCCTGGTTTTTAATAATTTATCTAATTTGGTGTAATCATTTGTGCTGCACGACTATTTCTGAGAGAATAAATTTATACTTATGCTTTGTAAATTATTTGCTTTTTAATAATTTTGCGCTCTAAACAACACTGATTTTTTTACTTTAATTTAAAATGCGACATTTCTTGTTAATATATAAAGACAAACAGTTTTGTTTTAATTTACTTTATTTCCCTTTAGGAAACATTTATTTTAAGGTAATTCAATGAAACATTTCATTGATTCAAAAACTTTTTCATTGCATAATGTTTTTTTTTAATTAAAACAATATATTAGTACATTGAATAAACAAATTCAATGTACTTATACATTAAATCAATTAACTAATCTTATTAAGTAAGAAATTTAAATACTGCATTACATTGAAATGTTCATAATAGCGTTAATTTTTCCATTGAATTTTAATTAATCTTTTCAGTAGAACTATTAATTTGTATATTAACTTAATAAATTCTTGGAAAAAATTCATGAATTTCATTTAATGCACCGCATTCATTAAAAATATTTTTTTTAACTTTTTTTAATCTGTTCGATGAAATTGATGAAATAATAGTCAGCTTATTACTTGAGCTGATTTAACTATATATGTACGTCCGCCGGTCCATTATCTCACCAATTTAATGAAATAAGTCCTAATGAAAACAGACCTAAAAAATGTGAATTAAATTCTAAATGGTTTTAATGAAATAAATTCCAAAAGAAATGAAATTACTTCAAAACAATAATAAAATATAACCCAAATTTTAGATTTTATTTAATATTGAAATAACTTACAAGCATGTAAAATGAGATAAATGCACTAAAGTAATGAAATAAGTCCCAAATACTTAAGATTGCAGCGTTAATATTAATATTTACCTTTTCCCATTTTGGCATCGAATTGTTAGTAAATATTTTTGCGTATTTCACCCTTTAGTGCATTTGATCTTTACTGAGTTAATAATAATATCCAGAATTAGATGCAATAATTAACAAAAATTTAGGAGTTGTTTCATAGGAATTTCTAAAATGTATGGGATTTTTTTGGAATTATTTCATTTTCATTTTTTAAATTTTTTTCATTAGAAGCTTCTTCATAGAGACAAGAAAAATAACTCCATAACTATTAATAGCATTTAAAATTGATGTAAGGAAAACTTGAAGACAATTTTAATTATAATTTGGTGTTAATTTATTATTAATATAATCAGGCTACACGTTTTCAAGATATGCTTCATTATATAGTGCAACCGCAATTTTCCGCAAGTCAATACAAGAAACGCAGAATTTTTATTTTTTAAGTTGCGGTTGCTGTACGGAGTAAATTTGGTCTCAATAAGTATAATAATCTTATTAGTTTATTTAACTTAGGAACAGTATCTGAAAGTAAAATATATCCTATTTTCTAATAAAACTTTCTCAATAATATTAAATTAAAAATACATATTTATTTTCTTTCTTTCTCATATAAAAATCATGCTATGCAAATAATATAAATTAAATAATTTAAAGATAAATGTAATTGTCAAAAATATGAATTATATATTTATACATATAACAATTTGACTCTTCTAAATTTACCAAGGAAAAAATTGCATAATATAATTAAGTATTTTGTCTTTTCGACAAAGAAATTTCAATTGAAAAAAGGACGAATAGTAACAAAATCTGTTTTCATTTCTCGAAAAAAAAAATGTTTTTTTTTTTTTTTTCATTCTTTAAAATTAATAAAACATACAACAATAAACTGTTGGTAGACATTTTGTCTCTCAGTTCACAACCAAGCTACTATTGGCAGACTTTATTCCTTCTATCATTTTGAACATAAAAGCAGCAGAAATATTTCATTGAAGCATAAGATAAAAAGTGGGCATATATGTATAAACTAGTAGCTGGAAAATGCCAGTTTATTTTACTTAGGGCCCTTTAAATATTAAATTTGCACTAAAACTAGAAAAGACCCTATTTTTTAAAAGTTATGCAATCATCGAAAATACCTAATAAATACAGAAATATTTCAAATACTTAAGTATTTTTTAAACAACTTATTTAATTACTTCAATAAAGTATTGAAAAGGGCCTCTTTACTATATTAATTTTCCCCTGATTAGTTATACTCATAGTTAACTAGATATTTTGTATCATACAACCGTCAGTTAGTCAGTCAGTCAGCCCAGCCGAGCCAGCATCATCAAGAGCATCCGAAACAAAAAAAGAAAAAAAAAAGCGGAAGAACAGATGAATTTATTGCCTTTTTGGTAAGAATTTTACACTTGAAAGATTTTAAGACGATTTTATATAAATAAAATATGAACGACTGAATATACACACAAAACTTAAGAACAATTGTTAAGCTTATTTTGACATCAGAACAAGATAGAAGTAGAGAAGAAACGAAGCAAAATGTATAAAATTATGATGAATATAAAGAAAATTATTGAAATGGGTAGGAGATGAGCAAAAAAAAAAAACACACACACACACACACATACAATCAGTTTTATATTGAAATTAATCTTTTTAGAAAATATACATTTTTCTTTCCGTTTTTTTTTTTTTTTTTTGTTCGCAAAAGAAAAACAATAAGAAAATGAATTTATAATATAGAGATTTTTTAACAAAGGTTTTTGCTTCCTTTTATTTCCCTTACATACTAGAATAATAAATGTTTGTAAATTCTTATTACTATTTATTTAATATACTTTGTTTACCTAAATTGTCTTAGAATTACTTCAGCAATAGTAAATTGATTTTAAAACCAAATTATTTGTAAATGCTTACTATTAAATTGGATCTTATTTTCTTGGTCAAAAATTTAAATTTGATTGCTCACTAGATTGTATTGCATATGATAAATGCAGATACACTTTGCATGAATTGATGAGATAAATATATCTTTTTTGGGCAAATATATAGTGATAATATAAAAAGACTTTAGCGCCTTAAAATAGGCAACTTTATATATTTCAATAATCTGAATTCGGTGCTATATTTAGATAATTTCTCTCTAAATCCTATATGACACTATTTTTTTTTTTTGTTTACAGATTGTATCAAAGATGGAAAAGTTGATACTATAGTACTTTTTTTCATACTATCTAACATTCAAAAGTACAGAAGTACTCCCTGAAACTATTTGATACTC
>MINK01177775.1:976-12809 GCA_001735545.1 Phormia regina
AAAAAAAAAAAAAAACATTTTTGTTTTTTTTTTCATTTTGGCTAAAACAACTTTTGCTTGTGTTAACATTAGCAGCATATTTTATATCTCCCAAGCTGAGCTTTAAGACTAAAAATTGATATGTACTTCATGCTGCTCAAGCTGATGTTGAACACAGACAAAAACAAATCAGTTTAGTTTATAATAAATTTTGGGGGAAAGAAAAACTAATTAAGTTGTGAAAAATCAAGAGCTTTTTTTCATTTTTCATTTATTAAGTATTTTCTAATTTTCTCTCCATTTTGTTATTAACTCCTTGGGAGTAGAGAAATTTACTATGAAAATAAAGCAATTTGAAGCTTCCACTTGAGTTTAAAAATAATATTTGAAATATTAAATGCATTTACAATATGAAGACCTCCAATTGTGATAATTGTGTTTAAACTTCATGTGTTTTGTGGTCCATTTAAAGATTTATAGTTTAATTTTTGGTTAAAAATACCAAAAAGAAAAAACCCCATAAAAATGCGATCATTTCAAAAATGTTTACTCTATTGACTTAAAAACGTTACAGTTTAATGTACGTGCCACAAAATTTGTTGTATTTACTTTCTTTAAAATGTTTACTTTGCTCTTTTTTTTTCAAAACGATTTGTTTTGTTTACTTGGCTCTTGGGAGTTTTTCAAATTGGAGCCGTTTTTTTTATTTTCTATTCAACAAATACTTAGATACTTATACAACTTGCAACATAATCCGTGGAAGAAAAAAAAAGAAACCAACAAAACAAAAACAACTCATAAAATCCATGTGGCAGGTCTTAATTTAAATGTGAATTTATGTTTGTGCTGTTTACAGATTTATACCACATTTCTGGTCTCATTCCTTGAGATTATTGAAGAAAAAAGAAAAAAAAAACACAAATTCATCTACATATCTATTGGTTGGCTGGTGTAAAAAGGAATTATGATGGCATGTGCTCGATATCAAATAAATAACCTAAATTTCTAACACAAAAAACAACAAAAATATTACAAAGATTGGCATTTAAAATGAAGATATTAAGAAAATAAAAACTTGAAACTTGAAAAATATCTGTTAGCAATAAAATTCAAAAAAATGAGTATTTTCTAATCATAATTCTGAAGCATAAATGATGGTAACTATTGGCAAAGATATTTATTTAGGTACAGCGTGGACTAAAGAACAGACTAAGTAAAGAGGAGTTAATAGACTAGGCTATAGAACTGTCTATAGTATGGGTCAAAAAATAGTCTGTAGTCTATGTTGCATCAACTCTCATCCAATTCTAGATCAGTTCTAGTTCAGTTTTAGTTCAGTTCTAGATCAGATAAAAAAACAGAATTATCGATAAAATAGTCTATTGAATAATCTTTGAAATAGTGTATAGAAAAGTCCATGAAATAGTCTATAGAAAAGTCCACAGGATAGTCTATATTCCTTACAATAATTTATGGAATAATCTAAAGAATAAATAGTTCATTGAATAGCCGACAGAATAGTCTATAGAATAGTTTATAGAAAAGTTAACGGAATAGGGTATGAAATAGTTTATGTAATAGCCTATATAATAGTCTACATAACAGTCTGTGTACCAGTTTATAGAATAGTCTATGCTATAATCTATATAATAGTCTATGGACTAGTTTCTCGAAAACTTTACAGAATACTCTATATAATAGTCTATGGAGTAGTCTATGGAATAGTCTTTACAATGATTTACGGAATAATCTGAATAATAGCTTATGTAATAGGGTATATAATAGTCTTATAGACTAGTCTATAGAATAGTCTTTATAATAGTATATAAAATTGTTTATAGAATAGTTTATAGAAGAGTCTATGAAATAGTCTACAGAATAATCTATAGAATAGTCTATGGTATAGTCTTTACAATAATTTATGGAGTAATCTGAATAATAGCCTGGTCTTTATAATAGTCTATGGACTAGTTTATAGAATAGTCTATACAATAGTCTATGGAATAGTTTATAGAATAGTCTACAGAATAGTATATAGAATAGTTTAAGGATTATATAGACTATAGTCTATTGAACAGCACATAAAATAGTCTATAAAATAGTCCATAGAATAGTCGATAGAATATTCTATAGCATAATCTATAGAATAGTCTATGGTATAATCTTTACAAAATTTTACGTAATAATCTGAATAATAGCCTATGTAATAGTCTATATAGTAGTCTATGTACCAATTTATAGAATAGTCTATGTTGTAGTCTATATAATAGTCTAAGGACTAGTTTATAGAAAAGTTTACAGAATAGTCCCTAAAATAGTCTATAGAATAGTCTTTACAATAATTCACGGAATAATCTGAATAATAGCCTATAAAATATTCTATAGAATAGTTTGTAGAATAATCTAGATAATAGTCAATAGGATAGTCCATAGAGTAGATTGTAGAATAGTTTATAGCCTATAGTCTTTAAAATAGTCTATGAACTAGTTTATTGAATAGTCTATGTAATAGTCTTTACAATAGTCTATGGACTAATTTAAAGAATAGTAATTTAAAGAATAGTTTATAGAATAGTTTATAGAATAGTTTATAGACTAGTCTATAAAATAGTCTACAGAATAGTCTACAGAATAATATATAGAATAGTCTATGGTATAGTCTTATCAATAATTTATGGAATAATCTGAATAATAGCCTATATAATATTTTATATAGTAGTCTGTGGACTAGTTTATAGAATAGTCTATAGAATAATCTATAGAACATTCTATAAAATATTCCATAGAAGAGTCTATGAAATAGTCTACACATAAGGTCTAGGGATAGTCTACAGAATAGAATATTCTACAGACTACAATAGACCTCAATCTGTTTTCTAAGCTTTAGAGTCAACTATTGACAAAAAATAATATCAGTCTCCATATTTCTATAATCATTATTATTATCAAATATTTGTGTGTTTTTATTCAATACTTTTTGGTTACTTAATACTTGTAAATTTTATTTAAATTTTTCAATATATATTTTTTAATGCTTTTAATTGCTTGTTCTTTTGTGTCCAAAATGTGAAATCATAAACCACTTTTTTTTTGTATATTTGTTTAATGTATATTGTGGCAAGCAAAACTGTAGTTTTTTTTCAAAAGTTACATTTTTGCTTATCGCCATTTCAAGATTCACGCACAAGTTTTTCATCTACCATAATTGGAAGTATAACGTAACGCAACAACTTAGCTGGAAGTCTCCGTTAAATGTCACCAACACCATGGCCACAGCCACCAACAATTTTGCCGCCTTAGCGAGAGACTCAAGTCACTTAAAGAAGCAAAAGAAAAAACAATATTATTGTTGGAAGTGGCGCGAATTAATTTTTTCTTTTGTGGATTTTTTTTCTATATTTATTTCTTGACACCATCATCATCATCATCCTCATCGACAACATCTTGGAGTCAGCAGCAAACAACAGACACTTTAAATGTTAAACAGATATTGGCAACAATCATTTAGTGCAACAAAGGAGTGATGGGCGAATAAGGTGAACGAGGGTGGGTTTAAGTATTGGAACAGTCGGTGTGTGTGTGTTTTAGATGTGTTTTGCTTTTATGGTGGCGTTTAAAATATGGTAATAATAAATATGGTTAAAAGAAAAACATGCAGCAGACAACAAACATTTGCACTTAGATAATCATTTTATTACCCAAAAACAGAAAAACAAACAGAATAAAAATTATTAAAATTCTCACAACTTGTGGGTGATTTTCAAAAGACCTCTATATCTATAAAAGTCGGTCGTTGCTGGACGTAAAAAACAAAAACAAATAATCAGCTTCATTTTAATATTTTAAAAAAGGGGTCAAAGAACTTTAAAGAATTGACATTTACTTTAATTAACTCACTGAAGATTCTTGCAAAAATTATCTTATTAAGTTAATGGCTGCATAAGAAAATGTTTAAAGAAAGAAAAAAATAATTTTCTTAAGAAATTTATTTTTAACAAAATTAAACATTTTTGCATTCTTTTTCTTTGCAACAACTTAAATAAGAAGGTCTTTTATTTTCAATATTTTTTTATTGGTCTTTCACTAAAATTGATTCATCCAGCTGTCAATCATCAGCTATTAAAAAAAAAAACAATCTTCAATATTTGTGCCTTTAGTTTACAAGACAACGTCTAGTAGTCTAGGATATTTATAGGACATTAGTTCTTCTTTTTTTTATAATTTGCTGGTGCAATGAATCATCACCATTATTTTTAATTTTTTTTTATTTAAAAGAAATCAATTCCATTTTAATTTGTCTTTAACAAAAAAAGAACAAACAATTCAAAGACAAACTATGTACATGAAATATTTGCCAAGAGTTATTTGTGGAAAATAAATAAATGTCTGCTTTTATTGTCATTAATTTTAAACACGTAAAATTTCGTTTATTTTTATTTAGTTGCCTTTTATCAACCAGACGGACACTCCTTTTATAGCAAATGTTTATTTGAAAAAATATTTAAAAGGATTTTGAAATAAATATCTTTGACCAAATGTTTTATGGTAAGAAATATTTAAATAGTTTTTTCAAAAATATTTAGGAACGACTGCAATGGTTCAAGAGAAATAGAAAACAAGTAGCTTAAAATCCATAGTAAGGATTAGATTCATGAATAAAGTCCATGCTCAGGACTTTAAACTATAGTCTATAGTTGGGACTATAGTTTACAGTCGGTACTATAGTATATAGTCGGGACTACAATATATATTCGGGACTACTGTCGTTAGTCAGGACTATAGTCTATAGTCGGGACTATAGTCTATAGTCGGGACTATAGTCTATAGTCNGGACTATAGTCTATAGTCNGGACTATAGTCTATAGTCNGGACTATAGTCTATAGTCNGGACTATAGTCTATAGTCNGGACTATAGTCTATAGTCNGGACTATAGTCTATAGTCNGGACTATAGTCTATAGTCTGGACTATAGTCTATAGTCTGGACTATAGTCTATAGTCAGGACTATAGTCTATAGTCAGGATAAAGTCTATAGTCAGGACTATAGTCTATAGTCAGGACTATAGTCATGAATATAGCTCACAGTCAGGAGTAACATATTAACATATTGTCGCGAATATATTCTATAGTCAGGACTATAGTCTATAGGCAGGACTATAGTCTATAGGCAGGACTAAAGTCTATAGTCTAGACTATAGTTTGTAGGCGGGACTATAGTCTATAGGAGAGACTATAATCTCTAGTCGGCACTATAATCTATAGTCGGGACAATTGTCTATAGTCAGAACTATAGTCTATAATTGAGACTATAGTCTATAGTTGACGCTATAGTGTATAGTTGACGCTATAGTCTATAGTCAGGACTAAAGTCGATAGTCAGGTCTATAGTCTATAGTTGAGACTATAGTCTATAGACAGGACTATAATCTATTGTTGAGACTATAGTCGAAACTATAGTCTATTGTTGAGACTATAGTCTATTGTTGAGACTATAGTCTATAGTCGAGACTATAGTCTATTATCCGGACTATAGTTTATAGCCGGAATTATTGCTTACAGTGTGGACTATAGTCTATAGTCGGGAGTATAATCTATAGTCGGGAGTATAATCTATAGTCGGGACTATAGTCTATAGTCGGTAATATAGTCTCTAATCGGGACTATAGTCTATAGACGGAACTGTAGTCTATAGTCGGGACTATATTTTATAGTCGGAGCTATAGTCTAGAGTTATGACTATAGTCTATATGCGGTACTATATTCTATAGGCAGGCAGGACTATAGCACGGACCGTAGTTATATCATAAACTATAGTCTGGACTTTAGTCTGTAGTCTGGACTATAGTATATAGTCTATATTAAAATCTTTTTTAAAGTGTATAATCTGGACTATAGTCTATAGTCTGTTATGATCTATAGTTGACTTGAATTTAAAATTTGGACTACAGTATATGGTGTTGAGTAAAGTTTTAATTCTGAACTACAGTCGGCATTATAGACTGTATTATGGATTAAACATTATATTCTTCACTAGAGATTGCGCTATAGCATTAAGTCTGGACTACAGGCTTTAGTCCCAAGTAGTCTAGACTTTTATCTAGACTTTAATATGTTCTAGAGAATTTTGTAAGTTGAACTTTTATTTGTGTTAAATTTCCTTCGCTTTAAATTTGAAATTTGCTTTGATTTATTTTTTATTTTTTTATTTTAGTTTCATTTTTAATTATATGTTAAATGACAANNATGGCTATAGTTTATAGTCAGGGTTATAGTTTATAGTCAGGGTTATAGTCTATAGTCTAGACTATAGTCTAGTCTGGACTATAGTCTAGTCTGGACTATAGTCTAGTCCGGACTATAATCTATAGTCAGAACTATTAGACTAAATTATGTGGTCCTGACTATTGACTATAATGGTCCTGACTATTAAATATAATCCTGACTACTGTAGAATATGATATGAACTATAGTCCAGTTTGTATTTTTTACTATAGTCTATTAAATAGTCTGGTTTGTTGTTTAATTTAAAGTCTATTTCCTTTCGTTCTAAAATGTATTTTTGTTTTTAATATTAACACTATTTTTAGCATCACCCTTTAATTACAAACATTATTTACTTATTTGTAATTTATATATTTAAGATGAAATAATTTTGATATAATAATTTATGTGAACTCCAAGCCTGTTTAGTTTTAAGTTCTTTTTTTTAAATTTTATTCCTTTTTTTCTCATTTACAATTTTTATTTTTGTATCTCATAAATCGTGATAATTATCAATTTTATTATATTCTCTTGTTTTTAACAACAGAATCTGGTTCCTGTCTTTTGAAAACAAAATTCTTGCTACCAAATATTGGCAAAAATATCTGTCCGTCCTAATGTCTGTCTCTGTGCCTTAAAGGTGGAAGTTGCGACTGTAGTTGTCGTTTGTCTTTTCAAGGAATTTTAAGCAATTTTTCTTAATGGCAAAAAAAAAAAACGCTTAAAAAATCGTGATCACTGTTTGACACTTCTTATTAAATTATTATTTTTTTATTATTAAACGATACAAAGAAAATACTTTTTAGGGGGTTAAAAAGACATGTTAAAGTTAAAAATAAATTTAAAAAGAAATATTTTTACATAAATAAAAATTAAATATAAAACAGGTGAATTAAAAATTTAATAAATACATATTTTTTAAACAGAAAATTAAACAACACTTAGGTTGTTTTATGTTTGCATATTTTCATTAATTTTTTTTAATTTACAAAATAAAAATGTCACTTAAAATTGTAAAACATTTTGTGATTTAATTGTTTCTTTTTGTATTTTATTTTATTTTTTTATTTATTTATTTTTTGCTGTTTTATATTTAACACTTAATTTTTGCCAATTAATTTATTATTTAAGTTTACAGTGGCATTAATTGCCTTGATACTCGATATCAAGTGGTTTTTTATTTCCAACACTTAAATGTAGCCAAAAATAAATAAATTGTTATTTTAGCTATTACACTCTTATAAATTGAATTAAAGAAAAAAAAAACTTAAATTATGGTCAATAAAACGATAAACCACACACAAAGTTTTAAACAGCTGCATTTAATATTAGCAAAAGAAAAAAAATTATTAAATTTTGCTAAAATAGTTTTTTAATTAGTAGAATAGATTTAACACCTGTTGGGATTGATAATATTTATTGGAGATCGATAAGTGTTTGAATTAGAGATCACAAAGTGCAGATAATATTGGACAAAAGACTATGCTATGGACGAGACTATAGTCAAGATTATTGACTGGACTACAGATCAGTTTAAAGACTAGGCTATATAGCAATCTATAAATGAGTTTATAGATCAATTTATAGATGAATCTATTGATCAGTTTATAGACTATATATCAATATATAGGCAAAACAGTAGATCGTCCATAGGAGAGACTATAGATCGTTCAATTGGCGAGACTATATTGCAGTCCATACGCAAGACTATAGATCAGATGGAACTATAGCAATCTATAGATGAGGTTACAGGTCAGTCTATGGACGTTACTATAGATCAATTTAAAGAAAAGGTTATATATAAATCTATAAATGAGTCTTTAGATCAATTTATAGATGAACCTATAGACCAGTTTATAGACTATATATCAATCTATAGGCAAAACTGTAGATCACTTTATAAACGAGGCTATAGATCAGTCCATAGTCTCGATAGTTCTATAGGCGAGACTATATTTCAGTCCATAGGTAAGACTATAAATCAGACTATAGATGAATCTGTAGATGATGTTACAGGTCAGTCTATGGACGTCATTATAGATCAGTATATGGAAGCGACTATAGATCAGTTTATGGATGTGAATACAAACCAGTCTATAGATTTACTATAGATTAATCTATAGCCACCAATGTTGATCAGTCTATAGACGTTACTATAGATCAGTCCTAGACTATATAACAGATCGGTCTATAGACGGGGTACAGATCAGTCTATAGATTATAGATCAATCTTAAGGCAAGACGATAGATCAGCCTCCAGACGAAATTATGGATCAGTTTATAGACGAGCTTTAAGATAAATCTTTAGACGACACTATAAGTCATAGATGAGATACGATGAGTCCATAGACGAGACTATAGAATGAGTCTATAGAAGAGACTTTAGAAGAGACGAGTGTATAGCAGAGATTACAGATTAGTCTATAGAAAAGACTATAGACGACATTACAAATGATTCTATAGATGAGTCTATAAAAGAGACTATAGACGAGACTATAGATGAGTCTACAGATGAGTCTATAGAAGAGACTGAAGACTATAGATGAGTCTATAGAAGAGATAGAAGTGTGTAGACGAGACTATAGATGAGTCTATAGAAGAGACTATAGATGAGTATATAGAAGAGACTATAGATGAGTCTATACAAGAGACTTTAGATGAGTCTATAGAAGAGACTATAGATGAGTCTATGGAATAGACTATAGATGAGTCTATAGAAGAGACTATAGATGTGTGTAGATGAGACTATAGATGAGTCTATAGAAGAGATAGAAGTGTGTAGGCTCTCCATAGACGAGACTAAGATAAGTCTATAGACGAGACTATATATGTCTGTAGACGAGACTATAGAATGATTCTATAGACGAGATTTTATATGACTTTAAAGACGAAACGAAACGAAAGAAGATGCTGTAGATGAGTCTATAAACAAGATTATACATGAATCTATATACAAGACTTTAGAAGAGATAGACGACACTATAGATAAGTCTATAGACGACACTAGAGATAAGTCTATAGACGAGACTATAGATATGTTTATAGACGAGACTATAGATATGTCTATAGACGAGACTATAGATCTGTCTATAGACGAGACTATAAATATGCCTATAGACGAGGCTATAGATATGTCGATAGACAAGACTATAGATGAATCTAATACAATACAGATGAGACGCGACCATATGATCAGAATACTGATCAGTATATAGACCACTCTATAGCCTTTTCTACTGTTCAGTCTATGCTCTAGTTTATTTATTTTTTTAAATATATTTATTAGGAATAAATTTTGATTTCTCTTTATATAATTCATGTTCAAATAATATTATTTCTATTCGCCAAAGAGTTTTAAATCCTAACACATTTCAAATGACATCATATCTAATTTTTTATAATTTCAATATATTTTTTATTTTCGCAATTTTTTTTTTCCTGTTCATATTTTTGAAGTCAACATCATCATTTATTTAACACCCCAAACTTTTTCTTTTGGGATTTTAATTAATGACTCTGCCGGATTGAAAAACACATCAAGTAGAGTTACTAAAATGCCCAGTAGTTCTGGTAGCATTTGTAAATACTTAAAGGAGGAATTCAAAAATGATTTCAAATTTAATACTCTAATGAATACCTAGGGATCCATAAATAATCTATGAATATTATTTTGTATTGGAAATGAATTATAAAATTAGGCTTTAATTATGGTAAGAACTGCTGGGTGTTTTTGTGTCATAAATGATTAAGTATACGGGATCTCTAATGGAGTTTTTAAAATTTATAATTATAACAAAACTAAGTGAATATGAAAGGATTTTTTTCTTATGGTCTCTGTTTGTTTTTCAAAAAATACAAAAAAAAAAAAAAAATACAAAAAAATGGTTNNTTTGTTTTTCAAAAAATACAAAAAAAAAAAAAAATGGTTGCAAGTTTTATTTTATTTTTTTGCAAATATTTATTTCAAATTTGGTGGTGTTGGCAAAACAACCAGACAACAACATTCTTAAATAATTCAGAAAACAAAAAATAAAACATCAACTAAAACACCTGCCTGAAGTACAAGTTTTCTTGAGAATGTTTCTTGGTTACCATTAAATATTAGGGTGATATCGTTTTAAGAAAAAAAAGCTTTTTTTTAATATATTTCAAACTTCAGCATCAAGTTATATATTTTATTTTGCAGCTTTTTAAAACTTCTTTTGAAGCAGCTGCTTTAAAACATTTTAGATTTTTAAAAGGCCTCCAATAAAAGTAAAACTGATGTTTAAAATAAAATAAAATTTACATATTTCTTTTGATTTTTATTTTTTAATTCTTAATGACCATTAAAGTTTATAACAAGCAATTTATCTTTGTAGTTCTTTTTCTTTGTATTGAAAATAAAAATTCAAAATTAAATTTCCCTACATTCCAAAATCATTTTTGTTTCTGTTTTAACTAAATCGTGACTAATAAAAATTAAATACTCGCAATAAATTTCAATTCTAGTTAAGATATTGAAACAAGATTTTGTTTGTCTTATTCGAATAAACGAAATTCTTTTACACAATTTATGAATAAAATAACCAACAATAGATACATTTTTTTTGATTCAGTCCATATAAACTTATTTCTAACTAATTGTGTGATTCGTGTAACGACAACAACAAGAAAAAAAATCAATTTGTTTTGCCCCAGAATTACAAACAAAAAAACACAATTTTCCTTTTGTTAAAAAATTTGTTTAATAAATGTTTTAAAAATTTCCATAAGAATACAACAAAACAAATTTATTGTTATTTTGTGGTCTATTGTTTATTTTAAAAATCAAATTCATATTGAAACGTATAAACAACAACTTCATCTTAATTTTCAAAATGCAGTTCATTTCTTAAACATCTTGGCCAAAGACATTCATTATTAATTCATTCAACTTAATTCAAAATTTAAATGTTTAACTCATAACATTAAATTTTATGTTATGTAAAGGAAGTTTCTTTTTTATTATTTTTTTGTTTTTTTTTCTGGTCAAAAATTATTTACAAAAACATCTTTGATGTTTTAATCTTCGAAAAAAATTAATGTAATTCTTTTGTAAATTTACGTCTGAAATTGAAAATTAACATCTCAATAATTTATCACTTTAGGAGGAAGAGATTTAATATAATGATTGAAGAAAGTTTTTTTTTTTTTTCTTCAAATTTATCTCAAAATAAAAAGAAACCGCAGCTTTTTTTTCATTCATTAAAATAAATAATTTCCCTAATTGCTGCATGACCAGGCGTTAAAGATATTTAATTGAATTAACAAAAAAAAAAAAATCAAAAACTATTATACAAAAAAATTATGCTAAAATTTACATTTTTTTATAAAATTTGAATTTGTAATAAAATTTCATTTTTATACTACAATTATAACTTTACACTTAAGCCATTATTTCATAATAAAATGCAAATTTTGTACTAAAAATGTAATTTTATAATGACACTATAATTTTATAATATAAATATAACTTTATAATAAAAATATGATTTTATAATAGAATTACACTTTTATACTAAAATTATAACTTTGTATTATAATTATAATCTAATACTAATATTATAATTTT
>MINK01177787.1:4812-16470 GCA_001735545.1 Phormia regina
AAGTACTTTAATAAGTAGTTGTCATTACCGAAAACCAAAAAGTTTTTGCTGGGTAATTAGACGAAAGCAATTTAAAACACTTCGCGCACAGGGTTTTTGGCGGAGCATCTTTAATAACATCTTAACACTTTGAATAACATTTTAATTATAAAATTTTTGTGTGCGAATTATAGCGACATCGTTTTTGGTAAGGAATATAAGTTCTTCATAGATATTGTTGTTATATAAGTTGTTTTCCTTTGTTTCATGTAGTTGCAAAGATTTAAGTGGGTGAACATATTGATAAGATTGTTTGCATTATTGATGCTGAATTTGTATTTTTCTGACATGGGATACATTTATACACCAGAGGACAGAAATGCAGATAACGGCTCTTTATATATAAAAGCGTCATCATATCAAAAGCTGTTCAGTTCCACTATACAAATTCCTTAACATTACAATAAAGCTGGAAAATTGCAATTTATTCTGTATAATGTCGTTGTTAAGGAATAAAAATTTAATGAATAATCAATAAATGTATTATTTTTTTCTTGAAAAAAATGCAACCAGACATGGGCAGAACCTGATGGGGGCTCGAGAAGCAATATTAAAAAGGATTCAATAAAATAATAAATTAATATAGCACATGTTTATAGAAAAATTTAGTTATTAACTTGGTTTTTAGCTTACATTATTGAGGACCACTTAATAGAAGAAGCTCGTTTATTAAATATATGCACATATGCTGTGTGAGAATGGGGTGATACCAAAATTGTGCAAATTCTAAACATTTTTTTTAACAAAAAATTTTCCTTGGAAAACTGCCTCATATTTATATAATTATTTTCTTATTACAATTTTTTCATTTAGACATTTGCACTATATCTTATTAATATAAATAANACGCATAATACACTTATGGTGGTATAGGGTATAAAATTTTTTAATTGGTTTAGAATTTTTATGATTTTTTTTTTTTTTGGATTTTTAAAATGACGTAGTTTTGATTTTGTATTAATTATTGACTTTAATATTTGGTTGTATTACTAAAAACTATGTCTGCTATATAAGGTATTATATTTTGAAAAAATGTCTTTTATTGATTTTCGGAACTAAAGCATAGTTTTTTAAATTAGTTTTTGAGAAAGCTAAACGTATTTAATCTCTAATAAAATCTTAATTTGTTAAGATATCATAAACAAATTTTCAGTGCTTATTGATCGTATCAACATAAAATTTTAAAGTGTAGAAATATTGAAAAGTTTTGTAAAAAAAATCCCACAATTCCCATAACAAACGAAGAAAAATTCCAAAAAATAATATTTTTTTTTATTTTCCCTAAGTCCACATTTATAGCAGGATTATGAATTTATTACATGATTAAGGATAATAGCGAATAAACTAAATGCGTCAAGGGCTTATAATTGCATAACTTAGGTAACGTTGAAAAGGGTGACGTGGCCACCTTCACACGTATCCACAGCTCCACCTAGAGACCAATGGCTCATTGAAATCCTATTAAAATTTACATAAAACAGAAGAGAAGCTAAATAAGGAAGAGTTATAATTGCCACAGTTATTATATGAGAATTATAAGGAAGTGGCTATGGGAGTTAAAGACTTACAATGTTATAGCTTATGTTAGGTTGAAAAGATTGACGTATCCACATCTCCACTCAGAGACCAAAAGGCTCATTTTGATTCCTTTAAAAATTATATAAAGAAAAGCAGAAGAGAAGGAAGAGAATAACTTAAACCCTAGCAATTAGTTATGATTGTCCCTAAGCATTTTAGTTACCATTACACACCCTATTAGATGAATAAAACTTTTGCATGTAATCTAATCTAGTTCCTGCAGTGAGTAGCTTCCAAACCACTATAACCAACCGCTCTGAAGACCTGTGCAATGACAGAGAATGTGTTTCACTCTCTCTAACTTATCTATATCACCATATGTTCTGCAAAAATCTGACGTTCCAATGTCCCACTTACTCATTATGTTCTCTATTAAAAAATGACTAGCAATCATTCACACCATGACTGTCAGACTACTACGACTCACACTCAGAAGGATATTCAGATCAGTTAGTTTAAAACTAAAACCAAAATATTTTAGATACTCTGCTCAACGTTCTATCTCTCCAGGCTCAATTCATGTTGTCAAGAATTCAATTCTTTATGGCCATAAAAGTCTCTAATCGTTACATGCATTCAATTAAAAATACTTTTTTCAAGTTACGTAAACCATAACTCCATCTTCGCCTCCGGTACTGAACAAGTCTTTAGGTAATTAGCACTATGGAAAAGACACAACCAAAAATTATAAAAATAGTTAAAATTCCCTTTATTATATTTTTCAAAGAAAAGATAAAAAATGACTTTACGCTATTTACACATCAGTTAAGAATGAAACCCAATTATTTTACACGAATGTCCTTACAAAGACTAATTAATTTCTTGAAAGTTTATCAAAGCCTCAATTGAATTTTAATGTATAAAACTACAAGGTGACCATATTTTTTTCAGCACAAAATAAAGAACAGAAGAGAAATAAAATTTCACTATCCACCAAATTTTCTAAATCAGCGTTAATTTTAACCGTCAAATTTCAACTTAACCAATACGATTTTTTAAAATAATTGATAATATCAATTAACTTAATTAAAGATAACAAAAAAGAAAGCAATAGTAAATTACAAAAAGAAAAAGCAGCAATAATAAAATATTATATGTACTTGAAAAAATATACAATATTTTAAAATCACCATTTTAATATTACAAAATCAACATGAAAAAAACTAAAATAATATATAAACATTAATAATAAAAATATTTAATATATAATATTATTTCAGAGGAAATAAAATTTGCTTTATTAAAGTTTTCATTATTTGTTTTAAATCCTCCTTTAAATTCTCTGTACAAATTTTGTTCGTACTTTAAATTTCGTGGCAAATTAAAATTACTTTAATAGTTTCTAATATATTTAATGTGAACAAATATAAACAAATTCATAATAATATTTAAGAAATATTTTCAAAACCAATACTTTTTACAATAAAAAATGTTTACAAATTTCTATTCAACGTAAAATATTCTGATAGATGATTTGATGGATTATTTCCACTCGATTTATTTTTTCTAAACATAATCATTGTTTAAATAAAGGGATAAAAATTCATCAAAAAATAAAACTAGAAAATCATTAAATGTTTAATTCTTTAAACCATTTTTTTCAATTATATAAAAACACAAACATAGTTTCACTGGCGTACACCAATTAAGGAACTTAATTGACAAAGAAGAACCCATTTTAATTAGCACAAATTTCTAGATATATCAAAATCCTATGAGATTTAAATATTTAAATAGACAAAATTGTATAAAAATAAGCTGAGTTTTTTTTTAATTTATTAACGGCACTATTTAAATCTTTCTCATATAAAAAAAAATTCATTTAATTTTTTTTATACTCGCTTTCAACAAAAGCCGATTCGACTTGGTGTAACTTTAAGCAAACATTAATAAATAAAGAGAAAATTTCCAACATTACCAAAATTTTGAGACTCAATCGGCTATTAATAATAATTAAATTGTTATGGCTTGGCAATGTATAAATAAGAGCCACGCTTCAGAATAAGTTGAAAAAACTGTTAAAAAGTGTCAGAATTTTTATAATAATTTAGGCATTTTTTATGTGTTTTCTATCTGCGTTTTTTTTATTAAAAACTGAAAAATATTATGGATAATTACTGATCAAATACAGAACTGAGCTAAATAACTTATTACAGACATCTTCACTTATATTTTTTTTTTAGCAAGAATAATTTATATACAGAACAGGGCTCTAAAAAATTATAGTACTGACTTTTTGTATAATACAAACGTCTGGTGAACGTAAAATATAACTGAAGTCATATACAAAAAATTTTCAATTAAAAAAAGTTGTTTTTAAAAAAATATTCTTGTATCATAAAATAATCTGCATTCTCGCTGCATTAAGTTTTGTCCTGGACGAAGAATACTCATTGTAGTTCAGATCAATCTAAAATTCATTGTTTAAATATGTAAAATGTTGCCAATAATAATTTTAATTAAAATAAAACACGTATAACAATTTTAATATTTGTCGATAAACACAATACTTTTTTCAAAATTCACTATTCTTACAATGATTGGAAGATAGGGTGGTATACATTTAAAAATTGTTTAAAATAGTGGATTTTTTTTTTTTAATACCTATAAATGTTGAAATCTTTTGTCTTGTTGTAAATGCGCACCTTCCGAATTGTTTTTATGTTAATATTTATTTTATCAGTTGGTGATGGATGCTGAAAGAGTGAATATTTTATCTAACAGAATTCTTCTAAGTGCTCATAAAACTACTTTCATAGTTGGGACATTACGGGGTTTAAATTATTACAAATTATTAATTTATTATATGACCCACTAATCTGTATGCATGTATGGAATAAAATGTTCTGATATTTTATTGATAATTATTTGAATTTCAACCACCTTAAGTATGCTAACTTATACAAATTTGTTATGACAATTAATCATATTAAACTTTGTTATGATATAGCCACATAAATTCTGTCTTGCTTCTTCTTAGTTTTCCAAATGATATACTTCCCTGCGTTCCACATTCTTCTCACAAACAAAAACCTACCCAACAATAGTACATCTCTAAAAATGTTTTTGGTTCTGTCACAACTCGCAAATAATAATAAGAATCTAAAAAGAACCATTATTAACGTCCAAGAACACTGAACAAAAACATTAAATAAAAAATATTTAATTTAGTGAAAAAATCTGTGATTGCTTCATATGATATATTTTGAATAAAAAATTATCATAAAATCTGAATATCGCTTACATACTTTTCAACATCGAGAAAGCTACATTCATCCATTATGTTTTGCACATTGCCATTTGGTGATTAGCGTGTTGGTTTTTTTTTCTGTTTTTGAAAAGGATTCTCACCCATGTCATCATGTTATAGTGTTAGAATACAAAACGTCAAGATGTTATGTTGTGTGCGTTAAAATAACCAATTGAACGATTAATTTTCACACGGTGATTAAGAAGATTTGAGGTCAAACTTGAAGTCATACGCAAAAAGCTAGGCAGATATAAATGGAACAAGTTGAAAGAGTATTAACATAAATAGAAAAAGACCACAGAAGGTTAAGACAAGAGAAAATAACCATAAACATCTATTACGTGAGGGTTAAGAGAAGCAGAAGACTGCAATTGAGTTGTAAGCGATAGTAAGAGGAACAAATTGTATTTATGCAACTGTATATATGCATTAAGTAAACATATCTTAAGTGAAAACATGCTCAAACATTCCCCAGAGCCCCTGGCATACAAATAACCAAATAGTAAGTCTAGTTATATATTTGATTATTAGGACTGAAATATGATATAGAACAATTTTCATTGTCCGTCACACCATCCCCTACATAGCAATACATACATAATGCAGTACATACATACATACATACAACATATCATACATAGATAAATCATTCACATAGCATTAAACATATCATCTCCAGTAACGAGATAACATACATTTATATTCATACATATTCCATATAAAAAAGCACATATATATATGTATCATACATACATTACTATACATACATATTACAGTGAGATACATACATACATACATACATACATAGCATATCTATCTATAACATACCATACCAAACATACATACTATACAAATAAATCCTATTATTATTCTTTTATCTTCCTGTGTTATCTAACTGTTGTTTGTTGGACGATAAGAAATAAGTATAGTTGGAAAAATTCACTAAGTGGAATATTCTTATATATATGAAGACAATAATGAGTGGAGCAATATGAGCAAACCTCGAAGAAATAAATCATATATATCTATAAGTCATAAACTACTTACCAAGGTGATAATATAATACGAGGAGTTCGTTTGATATGTTTAAAAACCACTCCTCAATTTCTATGTGAAAGTGGGGCATAAAAAAAATCATATTGGTCCCAGTAACCTTATGTGTGATAATGTGTGTTTATATTATGTGCAACCGCTCAGCTTAAAAGAGCCTTAAAGTAGGGTCGAAGCAATATTAAAATATTTGAAGTTAAAGGTTCAATAAATAAATCATCGATTTTAAATACAACTTTAAGGAAAATTTTTAGTTATTAACTGGTTTTAGCTACATATTGGGACCACTTAATAGAAGAAGCTCTGTTTATTAAAATTATGCACATATGTGCTGTAGAATGGTACCAAAATTGTGCAAATTTCTAAACATTTTTTTAACAAAATTTTCTTGGAAAACTGCCATTTCATGATAATATTTTCTATTACAATTTTTATTTAGCATTTGCACTATAATCTTATTAATATAAATAAAAATGTGTGCAAAAATTTTGCAAAATTTTTAAATAATAATATTTAATAATATTTATGAACCAAATTTTATTTTTTATGAAAACAGTTTAGGAAAAATATGTAATGTTCGATTCATAATATATATGTCAGCTATCAAACTGTTTCCCATGTTACGCGCCATCCAACAACTCTTTTTTCATGTTCGAGCTATGAACAAAATTTTGTGCGCATGAATTGTACCATATTTTTTGTAAAAAAATAGCCATTTTTCATGCATGTGCACATGCATTTGGATAGTGTGGACCCAACATGTTCATGTTTTGTTCTTGTTCGCACAGGAGTGGTACCAAAACAATTGTTTTTGGAGAGAGGAGAACAATTGTCTTAATTATCCAGAGCTAAGACCATTGAATAGATATTGGACTTTTGTGAAAAAAAAATTGAAGTGCACCAAAGAGGTGTTCAAAATATCGAAGATTTTAAAAGCAGATGGGCAGATTGTTGCAAAAAAGTGGCTGAAACAACTATTAAATCTCAAATGAAAGGGTTTCTAAAAAGGTTTACATGCTCCCAAGTAGTTGTTAGAAGAATAAAAATTATATTATTCTGTGAGTTTTCATAAAAACAATGAAAACCCTGTGATCAACCGTTTCACAGTGGAGTCAAACGCAAATTTTTTGGTAATAAATCTGAATCTCCTAAACAATTTTCGGACAATGCTGGATGTAGGGTGCAAATTCAAATCAAAATTTCTGTATTAACCATTTATGAAGCCTTATCTTTTGAAATTAATCAGGAACATTTTTTTTATTAGTGCAACTTTGAGAAAAAAGTGAATGAATTGTACCATATTTTTTGTAAATATGGTACAATTGAGATAATCCAAAAATTCTTTCAGCATATTATTTTGAAATATGTAGCAAATTACAGAATATTTTTTAAAAAAATTTTACCTCATATATCTCCGGACTTATTCCCAAAAAACGAAAGAAAGTCGAGCCAAAAATTCAAAATTCAAGCGTAAATATTTTTTCTTTATCTTGCCAAGCACTTTCCAGAAATACAAAAATCTTTAAAATCGGACTTCATTTGTACAAGTTACGATTTTTTTTTAACTTTTACATACTCGAGGTAGTCAACTTTGACACCCTGTATCACAGGGTGACTACAAGATGATTTTTCTGAAAGCTTAGGTCCTCCTCTACAACTCTTCCATACATTTCAATTTGATCCGACTCGTAGTTTAGGAAATTCAGATTTATTACCAAAAAATTTGCGTTTGACCCCACTGTGCGTTTCCAAGTTATTGAGATTTATATATGTTTTATTTCGATATTTGTGTTTTTATTTCGATATTTAATAATTCTCATATATTTTTTAATATGTATTTTTCTCTTTCAGATGAATTTGCGAAAATGGATGCATTTAATAAATTGACAAAGAAGTTACGAGTAATTGAAGATTATGAGGTAGACGTTGAGATCGCTTTAAATGCTATGTCTATTTTACTTGAAAGCAGCTATTGCAATCCCCCCCATGGAGAGGAAAAGGAACACGTAACTGACATCTTAAAAAACATCATAATTAAAATTCAAAAATTACCACAATGTGAGGTAAATTATAAACACTCCCAATAAACCAAACGGTATTTATATCATATACGTGATTAACATTATAGTGATTGGTATAGTTTTAACCAAGGGTTGGAAACAGATACCGTTGTAAATATATATACCGATTAACTACCGTTTAAAGTTGGTTACCATAAAACCGTTTCCTCCAACTTTTTTCAATCTTTTCAGATATTTTGTTCTGTTATTGTCTGTCCGACTCATAAACATTACCTGATAGTGATTTTCATACATTTTCCATTATATAAAGGTCGAGAGTGTATGCTAGCTACTTCGAAGTGGTATAATTTTGACTTCGAATTCATTTTTTTATCGCTCCTGCTGTGTAAATAGGGGCATGGTTGAGCTAAAATGTCCATGGAATGAATTAAAATATTGTATAAAATGCTACGCAATTCAACGCAAAGAAAATCTGAATTCACATGTCTTATAACATGAAGTTGCAATCTACGCCATCGCAGTTCCTTCCTAGTTTTATGGGATACATAATTTTCAGATTGATATTTTTAATCCCATAAAAATACTTTTTAGAATATGAGTTCACTGATAAATATGTTATAGATATGAAGCACAAGTTTTATTATAGTGTAGTTAATAGTTATTTATTTACATCAGAATCCAATTAACAATGAAAAAATTAAATATTCAAAATTGATTTTACAAAAAATGTTTTTATGATAATTAAAGTTATTGAATTATACAGTAGAAAGTTATATAGTAAATTTATAACGCCAAAATAGTAAGAGTTCAAAAAAGAAAGTAGAAGTTATAAAAGGGAATGTAATTATAGTAATATAAGAGTTGCAGAATAAGTGGATTATAAAAAGAAATGGTGATGTCAGTTTTTCTCACTCCAACACCTCCACTAAAAGTTGGCTAAACTTTGGAAAGGTCCAACATCCTTCACAAATCACTGTGCAGTTGACGAAAACGTTCTATCTCTTGGGCGGCTGTGGACATAGTCATATACACGGCTTCGGTTGTACATAGAGCCACCTTTGATTGACCAACATATTGCGCCTTTTTGTAAAATAAAAAAAACATTAAAAAAAAAAACATTTGTTGAATCACTAGGATAGTCGGTATCACAAAAACCAAACATTTTAAAAGCAGCGTGGTTTGAATACTTAATTCCCAAATCGATTGTGCCTTTGAGATAACGAAAAACTCGTTTTACTGTGAGTTGTCGAATTTTTTGTTGAATTTGCTAAGGTAATTAACGGCGTAGGCTATATCAAGTCGAGAACCAAAAAAGGAAATTTCAAACTGACTCTGGGTATGGTATATTTTCAAACCTCTTGGGATCTCTTGTAGTTGAAGGATTTGTTAACTTTATGTTGGCATCAAAGGTTGTTGATATGGAATTGCAATATGGCATGTTAAAATTTCTGCAAAGTATGTAGATTTCTTGAAATTCGAATTCCAACGCAGCTGCTAGCCTCCCCCAAATCCTTTATTAAAAACCGGTTCAGTATCTCATTTTTATCTTTGGATTTAAATTCGTTGTTATTTGAGAAAATTAACAGATCTTCAACATACACTGCGATGAAAAATATTTTGGTTTCTGCAACATGAAAACAGATACGTGGATCAAGCTTCGAGCGTTGTAAATTAATTTCATTCAAAGCCTGGTCCAGTTTTCGGTTCCACTGACGACTTGCCTGCTTTAATCCATAGATCGCTCTGCTAAGTTTACAGACTTTACCCTTCTGGATTTTCCATAAAAATCACAAGATCAAAATGGGCTGCAACAGATAATAAATACCTTATTGAAATGTAACGAACTACCGGAGACTGCGATTCTTGATAATAAATTCCTGGTCTGTGAACATCCTTTAATAACAATAACGCTTGGTTTTGAATACCCATTTCCATTTCAAAGGCTTAGCTCCATGGACAAGTCTACCAGTGTGCAGTGGGGTTAAACGCAAATTTTTTGATAATAAATCTGAATCTCCTAAATTACCGGTCGGATCAAATTGAAATGTATGGAAGAGTTGTAGAGAAGAACCTAAGCTTTCAGAAAAATCATCTTGTCAAAAGATGAGGTGTCAAAATTGACTACCGCGAGTATGTAAAAGTTACAAAAAATCGTAACTTGTTCAAATGAAGTCCGATTTTCAAGATTTCTGGAAAGTGCTTGGCAAGATAAAGAAAAAATAAACTCTCTCTTACAGTTAAAAAGATATTTACGCTTGAATTTAGGATTTTTGATTTTTTGACTCGACTTTCTTTTGTTTTTCGGGAATAAGTCTGGAGATATATGAGGTAAAAATTTTATAAAAATATTCTGTAATTTGCTACATATTTCAAAATAATATGCTGAAAGAATTTTTGAATTTCTCAATTCGTCTAGACGTGAAAAATATTTAAAAACAGCACTCTGAAATTGACATGAAAAATTATTATTTTTTTACCAAAAATATAGTACTTTTTTCTTAAAGTTCCGTTAATAAAATTTTTTTCCTTATTAATTTCAAAAGATAAATAAATGGTTAATAAAGAAATTTTGAATTAATTTATTTTTTTTTTTTTTTAATTTAAAAATGCTAAAAGAATATAAAAATAAACTTTTTTACTACCGATATATAACATGTTGATATAAGTCATTTAAACTACCAAGTCACGTCAAAAGTTGCAAAATTCACTATTTTGTTCCGTATTTCCATATGAGTGTATACGTAACTTTTAGTTTTGTAATGTATTATGTAGTTATATATTTGTTATTATGAAGAAGTAAATTCTTTATTTGAGTAATGTTTATTTAATTTGTTCTACATATTTACATACTTATTATACATATATCCCGTATATTTATTTTATTAAGAATACATTATCGAAAATATTATTAGAGATTTTCTTGAAAATAATCAGAAACATCAAACGTTAGCAAATTTTTAACTTCCTTAGCTTCGGAGAGTGATTTTTTATAATTTTCCTGCCCGAGAATATGCAAGATCTAAGCAGAACTCCAAAAATCTTATCCTTGTGTGGAGTGTTGATATTCCAAATTTTATAGAATTTTTATTAACAAGGACTTTAGAATTATCATGAAATTATAACCTTATTTTTCCACATATATTACATTTCCACGTAGATGTATCTGTTATAGCGTTTGCAACTTTTGAAAATCCTGAATTCCGAAAATCCTGATGTTCCATCGCAGCCCCATTTGAGTATAAAACTAAGTTCAGTGTCTTTGCATTTTTCAATGTTATCATTGCTGAAGATAAATATAATTCTAGAGGCAGTATTTTCAAGTAATTGCAATATATTAACTTTAGCACTTTTAACGGGCGCTCCATAGGCTGTAAAATATTATTCCAAATTTTAAAGAATTTTTATTAACAATGACTTCAGAATTATCCTGAAATTATAAACTTATATTTCCATGTAGATGTTGTATCTGTTATAGAGTTTGCAACTTTTCCATCAATCATCGTTAATTGTTGTTGAAATGTAAATTTAATAGTTCTGTTTGATACTTTTACATATATTGGGGGCAATGCTTTAATTTTTTCTTCCAATTGGTTGACAATGCTGCTTATTGTAACCGTGGTTTCTTTTGTGTAATCAAAAAGGATTGGACGGCACAAAAATTTTAAATTTATCCATATATCATCAAAAAGCGAGTCATTTCTTGTCGATGAGGAAGGCTTA
>MINK01177790.1:0-12983 GCA_001735545.1 Phormia regina
GCCATTTTCTTCTATGTCTTCTTTTTTCAAGAAGTTTTTGAATTTCATAATTAGAAACATGCTTATAATCATTCTTAAAGGTTTCACTTTTGGAATGGTACATAGCTAAATTAAGTAACGACGTAAAGTCGGGTACGCATTTGTTTATATATTCCTCACACTGAAAGTATGGATTTGTGTGGATATAGTTATATGTATGATGTATTTTCTATATTTATGGTATGTTAGTCCTTCCATAATATTTTACTATTATTGGAGAATGGTCAGAAGATAAATCATATGAAATTTCCGTAGTTAAAGAATTTCTGTTTATATTTCTACATATGGCAAAATCTATGAGATCTGGAATATTTCTAGGATCAAGCGGCCATATGTTGGATGCCCAGGGGACACAAAGTCCATACCATTTCTGCGATCAACTAGTACCTTATAGAGCTGTCTACCTCTCGGATTTATCAATCTAGAACACCAGTAAATATGTTTGGCATTATAATCGCACATACCAGGATTTTTGATTTTGTTACTTTTTAAACAATATTTCTATCTCTTTTTCCCGTCATATTCTAACCAACTGATTTTAGCAACATTTTAAGCCTCTACTTTGTGCTTAAAAGCTCTTGTATTGTGTTCCGCGTGGATGAGATAAAATTGGACATATTTTGGTTTAGAGAGGTAACAGTTTGTGTAAGTGTTTATATTAAAGTTTCTAACACTCTGGAAACCCGTTTTTAAAATACTGGCATAGGAGATATTTCCAGGATTGGCTTTACTCGATTCATCAGTTTTGAGACTTGCTTTAGGTGAAATCATACCCTCCCTCATTACTAACGCCGACTTCAGAATTTAAATGGTTAGTAATGGTATTTACAGGTGCGTATTCAATAATTCCATTTCTTTTTTGCTTTTGGCTTTCTTTTTTTAACAATTCCTTATATACTGGGAAATGTGGCAGTTGCCACATTTTCTCTTAATACCTTTTTCACAACATTACATTGAGATGATGAGTGAAGATCTCCGCCTGCTACACATAGAGTACGTAGGGCACAATAATTTTTAGTATGACCAAATTTTTGGCAATTGCCACATTAGACAGGTCATTTTCTCTTAAGATATTCCTCTATAGTGACTCTGTGAATCAATATATATCGCAAAGAGTATATAGGATGCTTTTCATTCTCCTTTAACTTATCTTCATTCGATTCCAACTCAACACTAAACATTGGTTGGGAAATCTTATCTTTATTAAAAATATTGACCACAACTTTTATATGATAGCCCAAGTCTTCTAGGGTCTCCTTCAATTCAGTTGGTTCTACACTGGACTCTACACCTTTAATAACAACAGTCAAACCTTTACTACTTTTTAGTTGATATGTATAAAAGTTTTTGTTACTATTGTTTAGGTAATGAGAGATTTTTCTATAACAATCCTCAGTGTATACTACAATTTTTGTTTCTTGCACGACACCTTTTCTTATTGGAACAATGTGAAAATGGCTTTTACCAATACCATACCTTTTACCAATAAGTTCAATAAATGTTTTAACCAAATTGTTGGAACTAGGTTCGGGAAGATATATTGGTGGGGGTTTAGATGATTTTTTAATGGAAAATAATTTTTTTTATATCATCAATCAATGTGACAATTTAAAATTGTCCCTTTTTTTGATAATACACAGAAATCGGCAACACTGGTGTAGGCATTAAAGTCTTCACTTCGGCTTTTCTGCCTCCTGCTTTCTACTGCTACTTTTTTCTTTTTAACCTCTACATGGCCAACGTTCCATCTAAGATCAAACCCATCAACTGTTCCTGACATGAATGATTTTCCTCTTGTATACCCCATCGAATCAATACAATAAAAATTTCATTTTGATTTGGGTCATCACCAAAGAAAAATTTTAATTTTCCACAAAACTGTGCTACAATTCGGTACACGCTCAAAGAAAATATTTAGCTTTTCGTAAATGGATCTAAAAATCATAAAAAAATCTTTGCGTTTCGTTTAAATAGCATAGTAAATTAAAAAAATATGAAAAAATATTTTAATAGAAATTTTATGCGAATTTATTTACTTTGGGGATTGTCTTGTTCGATATCGAATAAGATGTGTTAAAATATTTAATGACTTGATCATTCGAATTACCATTTTTTTTTTTGCGAAAAAATTATAAATATGAAAATATAAGTTAAAATTGTATGGTGGGTATAAGGGGGAAGTAAAATTTTTTTGTTTTAATAATTTTTTCCTTTTCCTCTATCACAGATCTTTTATCTATCAAGTAAACTTGATTAACTATTTTTCAACAGACTTTTAAATATTTCTTCGGGAGTATTTTTTTGTGGTAACATCAATATTTTTTACTATGGTATAAAGCTTGTAGTAAAGTACAAGAATTTACAACTGGGGTACATTTGCCAAACCGCTGATGGGCCTATATAACTTATACTACAGGAACGTTGTAATCAACTAAGAAACTCTTCTATTTGTAGATCTTTTATTGTATATGAAGACTCCCCAGGGCTAATTGAATTTAAATGAAAATCTTTTAATGATTATTCCATGTATAGATTTTACGTCGTGATTGTTAATTAAATTTTAATTTATTTATATTATTGTTCGCAGGAATCAGGAAGTAGCTTTTAAAGCAGACGAGATAGTGTTTTTATTTTCTATGGATCAAAATCTCGTAGTATGTCAAAGCATCGACAGAATCAAAAAATATTTGAATTAGCCTTTCATTTTACTGTCCTTTTCGTAGCTTCTGTTTTTTTTTTCAGCTAAAATAATGCACGTAATTACCATGTAATGTATTCATAATACATTACATGGTATTTACGTGCCTTATTTTTAGGTTTGTTGTACGCATTGTAACATTGTCGGTATGTTTTACCATATAAATACATATAAGTCGGTATGTTTTACCATATAAATACAAATTTACTATTAAATTATAAGTGGCGTCAAACTCTGTACTGCTGCAGTATTTGCAGCCGCCTATATCACGTTTTTAAAAGCTAATTTAAACTGTAACTACAGTACGTGACTATATTTAAAAAATCAAAAGAAATCAAAATAATAAAAATTAATACTATTTTTCGATGTTTAACATTTTGCAACTATTGTTTTGCAGATGCAAAAAAACTTCAATAAGGATAACTTCCGAAGATGCTTAGGAAAAGTTTTTTTAATTATTATTATATTTTATATTTTTTTTGGTTAAGTCTGTGAATGAAAAAAAATGGTTATTACAATAGAATTATAGAATAATGTGCGACGTAGAAGGAATTTCTTGACACACGATATTTCCAAGATTTGTGTGGGATGCTTGACAGTATTTATTTTAGGAATTAGTGTTTCGATGTTAGATTTTATTATATAACTAGTTTCTTTTGATTTCATAGCATTTATGTATCTTTTGCAAAGTTTAATAATTTTGAAAGTATTTATTAGTATTGTTTTTTTCCTAAAATTAAGTTTATTTTTTTTTAAGAGAATGTCGCTTAAGTCTTCCACGTATTAATCTTCCTTACAATCGCAAAATTCACATACGCACATAATGGATGCATTGGAGGAGGTATTTTATATGAATTCACAGCTGACTTTGCCTCATCTTTTTTACTTTTTTGTCAAATTTCTACAATGCAATCAATACTACATCAACGATGTAAATTCTGAATGCTATCAATACTACTAAAGACATTAAAATATCATTTCATTCAGTTATAATGTTCCACTTTATTTAATTTTTAAAATAGACAAAGAATTAAGAAAATATGTTGAAATATTATGGAATTTCAGTTCCTAATGACTCTTAAAGACTATTGTAATAGTCGTTAAGATACAGTTATTAAATTTGTCCGGGAAAGCGGAAAATAGCTACAATACCGGAAATCAGGGCATTTATTCACTAAAGCCTACTCAAACGGTACATGATGATGAACTAAATAAATAAAAATAATAATAATAATTTTTTGCTTAAATCTTTTAAAGTAAATAAAATTTTGATCACATATTTATATTGTTTTTTTTTTTTCATAATAATATATCATAGCACTTCCACGAAAACTAACTTATTCTGTATCAGTTAAATTTCATTTAAGGAATTGATTACTTGCAGATTAAATTAATTTATAAATACAATTATATCTAAAATTCAATTAATGATTTTGTTTGTACCGCACTCGTAGTGAATGAGTGGAAAATGTTATACATTTTTAAATTAGAATCATTCAATATGGGCAAACTTACAAATTATTTTCAGGATATACATAAAAATTGTTTCTATTATAAGTTTCTTTTGTTTTAATTGCTTAACTTAAATACTGTAATCAAATATAGATGTTTTATTTTATTTTATTTGCAATTCAGTCAAAATTCTGTAATTACTACTAGTACTATTCATATTACGTTTAAATTTTACATATCTTATAATATAGCACCGAGTACAAATACTTTGTGAGAAGAAATAATATAACATAATCCAATATTATTATACGATCGGTTAATTGTTATGAAATGTAATTGTAACTATCGTATATAATATGGTAACTATTTCTACATATATTTAAAATAATATGATAACATTTAAAACAATAATGTCGATCAAGTTTACAAAGATCCTTCTCCAGAAATCTAAAAAGAAAAAGAAATTTTACATATTATTTATTCAAATATAAAATATAATAAATATAAATTCATATGTTTGAAGATAATTGTTTATATATTTGTTTTTTTTTTATATGCGTCCAAAATATTTGCTTAAAAGTTTAAAAATACGCAAATTATTAATATCCATTAATATTAAAAAATGGCGGTTTGAAAGACTTACAATTTACATAAATGGTGGATTAATTAATTATGTATGTGGAGTCCCTTAAATGCCTTGGTGTTATTATTGACTCGGGTCTTAACTTTAATCTTCATATTGACTTGCTTACCAAAAAAATGTGCTTAAACTTAAGAAGACTTTATTCTTTAAAATCGTATACACCAAAATTTATAAGATACCGGTTAGCATATGCTTTATTAATGTCGCAGTTTAACTATTGCTTAGAAGTTTTCTCTGGTATTTCTTTAGGAAATATCAATTGTCTATTAAAAGTACTTAGAAAAATTGTTAGATATGTATTTAATATTAGGCTCATGATCGCTTTTCTGAAAATATATCAAATTTTTTGCATTGTAGATTTGTTGATTACATATGTATATCTTCGTATACTGCTACAATTTTATAAAATCATGAAATCTGGTCGGCCAAGTTGCCTTGTAGAACACTTTTCATTTATTCGATCAACCCGTAATATATAAATTAACATACCTCACATACATCTTGTCATTCTTGAACGATCTTTTGAAGTAAGAACAGCTCGTATTTGGAACCATTTACCTTCTGATCTAAAACTATTTTCACATTCTATTATGACATACAAAAAAAAGCTCCTGGATTATTTTCGCTTATACAATATTTAAAAAATTTTATAAATACTGGTTATCAGGATTTTATGAATATATTATCTTAGTATAATCTGTGTGGTTGGGAGCCAATTAATATACTTTTTTTATTTAGAATAATAATTATGTCTTGTTAATAATATTGGATTTATAATTCTTATAATTGCCATGGAAGGCTTTTATGATTGACCAATAACATAAAAATAAATAAATTATTCGTATAGATAATATACTTATTAGGATTCAAGCTTCCTTTTAAAAAAAAATCTTATGCAAAACACTTTTTTAATTATTCCTATACAATGTTTTCTTAAATCAAGGTTGATAACCAAAACGAAAAGCTGTATGAGTAATCAATTTATCTTTATTTCCTTAACGATATTTTAAAATTATGTCGTTATCTTTAACTAAAATTCTGATTTGTATAGTTCATTGTGAATATTTTGATTTAAAATATTAGTTAAAATTAATTGTATTAATTTCAAATAATTTTGTACTCCTTGAGTACAATCTTAGTTACATGCATAAGTATGCACAGAAAATATTACGACTCCAAATAGTCCACTGACTAATATATCGAAATTGAATGAGCTTTCGCTAAAACGTATAAATTGCAAACACAAATGTTAGAGAAAAGTTAAAAACGATATAACTAGCAAATATTTTTCAATAATACATAAACAAAAAGTATTCAATTCGTTTATAAANNAAAAAAAAAAAAAAAAAAAAAAAAAAAAAAAAAAAACTTTTTTACATAAAAAATTTCTAAATTGTCTATACCTGCTGTCTTTTAATCGAAAATAAAATTTAACTATGAATATTGATTTCGGGTACTTATCTATTGTTAGGACCTTACATTTTACCCATATTTTTAAGTGACAAATCCATACATCGAATTTTGAAATCTTTCAATTTTTTATTTTTAATATCGTTACCGATATTTCAAACAAATTTTACAAAAAAAAAAAAAAAATGAAAAATTTTAACAAAATTTATGTTGACCCTATTTTGTTTTTTGTCCGCACTAAACCATTATTTGGATAATGTTTAATACAATAATATTTTGTATAGGTTTGAAACTATATATATATTCGCAATGATTTAACATTAAAAGTTTTTTTGTTTTACATAAAATTTTGTAGAAAACTGAAAAAAAAATTCATATAAATGTACATTGTTTGAATTTTATAATAAAGTGAGATATCTCTATAAAAACTCAAAAAATTATTTAGCCTTTTTAAATATTATTAAAATTTTTCATATATTTTTAGCCAAATATTTTTTAAAGTTTTCACATTTTGAGAAAAAAAATATAAAAATGTATGGATATTTTTGGAAGTTAAAATTTTCTTCGCATAATCTGTGGTAGGCGGTGGACATTTATACGGTAGGTTTCAACCCCCGGAATTTGTGCCGTCTCTATGAACGTGGTTCGAAACTGTCATATACGAAGAGCGATCAAAAGGATTCTACCTCTGTATATTCTGCTCGAATATGGTTGATTATTGTGGTGATTTGTAAACAGCCTGTTACAACTACTGTAACAACTTATTTTCATTTGCTCTTATCCAGGAACATGTATAGTTTATGTATAATGGTTAGGAAAGATGTAAACTCTTATCCCCAGTTTTTATAAGACAAAATAAAAAATTGACTTGTCAAAATGTATGGAAAACAACAAATAAATGAAATTTATTTGTTGTTTTTCATATATTTTGATGAGACAAATTTTCCGTTTATCTTATAAAAACAGGGGATTTATCTTATTCATTCTTTCAGTAACGGTTGTACAATGGGAAGCCACTGAAAACAGGAGATTTATACTGACATCAGTATACATGCCGTATGAAGCATGTATTATACAAAATTAGTTTACCTACAAACATTCGAAAGATATCTTCCTAGAGGATATTCAGGCAATATCTTATTATTATTAAGAAGAAAATCATCAAAGCAATATTTGTATAATATATTTTTATGAGCTTGAAGAAAACTGGGAAACAAATGCAAAAAATACATAAAATTTTTATTTATTTATTTTTTTTCTTTTCATTTATAAAATAAAATTTATTATCAAATTATTGCCCTATTTCAGAAAGTTGATTACTCCCTCCGCAATAAATTGATGACATCTCATTGAAATCATCTAGAAGAAATTAACGCAATACATACTTTTATTTTTCAGTCAAATATTTTAATTTGTCGAAATTTTTTTAGAAATTAAATATATATTGAAAATTGTATGTTTCTTAGCAAAAAAATTTATAATTTTATGTGAGCGTCCAAATTTTACGTGTTTTATAATGTGATGATATTTATACATGATCATCATTCTTTTCTGATTTCTTTGATAATTTATTATTCATAAATTTCTTTTGCAATAATATTGTTATTACATCTTCCGGAAGATTATCTGGCGTTATCGCCTCTTTTTGCATAAATGATTATCTAGCAATATTGCTTAATCATCTTCCATATAGTTATCTGGCGATATTGCCAAATTATCATCTGGAAAAAATGTTATCGTATTGCTTAAGATTATTGACGTCGAGACACTTTTTCACCCGAAGGAAGGAAGGTTTCTTCCGCATTGCCGTGTTTGTTGTGCGTCTTTGTTTTTTTACTTTTCTTTTAGCATTTCAAAAGCATTATATAGGTCGCTCGTTCTGTAATACTTCTATATAACTCTTTTTCTTTTCATTTAACATAATTAAAAAATATATAATTGCATGCTTTATATTTTGAAGTTGAATGCTTTATGTTTTTAATAAATTAAATATATATAAATCCGACCACTAGTTATAACCAATATATAAAGGTTTCCTCTAGTGGAACCCCTAGAAACTTTTTTAAGTTTACATGTGTAATTTTTTTTTAAATTTAATATATTTGTTGTCCATGCTTACCTGAGAATTGGAACTATCACTTTCAACTTGCTCTGAATAACAATGCTTATAATTAAGATAATCTAAAAGTCTTCTTGGCAATGGCAATGTTTGTATTAAGTCCTTTCTTACAACTGCTTTTAATATTACAAATCTAAATAACACATATAAAAGTCAACATAGTATTTTATAAATATTTCTTTTTTTTTAACAATTTATATTACCTGCACATATGCTGCAAACTTTGAACATGTTTAAATCTAGATACCGGATTTGTCAATTGCACACGCATTGGACCATGTTCTGGTCTTCGATGTAAAAAGAATAAATACCTAAAAAAACATAAAAAGTGATTACCACATTTGATAGAATATTTCTAATATAATTAGTTAGCAGTTGCATCTTATCCGATTAAAATGTTGAAATAAATTTAAGAACTTTTAATAAAATTGTTAATTAAATTTGATATATAATTTATCTTAACGGGAATTATTATTTAACTTGCATACTTATCTCGTTACGCTTATACTGCGTTAAATAATATTTATTTTACTTTTCTAAAAGAAATTTGATATGAAAAACTATTATTTTAAAAATTTTAAAACTTTCACATAATATCCCAGCAAAAAATTATATGACAAAGAGATGATCTCTTAACATCTTAACTTAAGAGTCAACGGTGGAAGAATAGTTTTCGTTATTCGCAATACCTTGCACAATTGATCTCCCTCTCTTGCGATCTTGATTCTAAAGACAAGTATCTCGAAGTTTAAGGCATTGCGATGAGGGTGCAGGGACTTTAAAGCTCCCTATCAGCTTTGGCAATCTTATTTAGGGGAAGACCGGAGAGGTTGAGCATTTGCGAATCCACCTTCTATACACTTAACGATTATGTATCTACAACAGCGCAACGAGCAGTAGTTTCTATAAGATCAGATCAACTATCTTCCAACGTTTATCATACAGGGAGGCAATTCCACGATACCATCACAACACTGTGGAAGAACGTTTGTCGTTCTCCTCCATTTTCTAAAGAGGTTAAGCAGAAGAGGAGTAGGTAAGTTGTGGTCAACAGTTCGATCTCTCTCTAAACATAAGAAGGATGTTAGAGTCGCGATAAAGTTTAAAAATAACACCATATTTTTTTTAAATAATAATAATAATAATAATAATAATAATAATAATAATAAAGCGAAATATTTGGGGTTGATTTATGAATTTGGAAATGATTAGTATGTTCTTTTTTTGCTAATTAGATAAGATGCGACTTTTTATAATTTAATGGTTTTTATTATTTACCTGCCACTCCCTCAGTGCTCTCCAGCCTTTTTCAATAAATCGGTTATAGTCTTTGTGGACTTGAATTTAGCATAAGAACGCAAATGAAAATGTTCCTGTTAATAATATTAATCAATATTTTCGGATTGCTAACTAAATACTTAATACAAACCTTGGGTCTGCTCAATTCGAACATGACGAAACGCAGTTAATTTAAGTTTAAAAACTAGTAAAATATATAGTGATCATCGGAGCTATCACGAAACTATAAAACTTTCCGTCTGGTTCATTTTGACAAAACCTTTTCTGCTGGCTTCACTCGATAGTGGACCCCAAATACCAGCCATAACTTGAAAAATAATATTAGCAAATCAAACTAAAAAAGTATTTTTTAAATCTTTTGAATATCAATAAAATATAATTAAGGAAATACCCCTTTCGTATGTATGTATTATGTAAATGAATGTATGTATGTATGTATGTATGTATGTTGTATGTATGTATGTATGTATGTATGTAGTATGTAATGTAATGTATGTATGTATGTATGTATGTATGTTATGTATGTTATGTATGTATGTATGTATGTATGGAATTGTGTCGTCTTTATTCTTAATTCATAAAAAATAACAAGTTAACAAAAGAATCGTTATACAATTTTGATCCGCGTGAAACTGAAACAGTAAGTGAACTATTTTAGTCAACACTAGTATAACATGAATGTTTAAAAATAATAACTGCATATGTTTTCAATTAAAATTTAACTTAAATTTAGTGCTAATAACTTTATGTTTATAATATTATTTTTTTATCTTTTTGTTTGCTGAATATTTGTGGCTTAGCTACCAGTTATTGATTTATTTTGTTATGGGCCTAAGTGCAATATTTTTGTTTTTTAAACAGTTTTTTACGTTTTTCGAACGTTTGTTTAAAATTATCGGTTATGTCCAAGCTGAGAAGTTAACCTATAATTCAAATTAAAATATTAATATAAAAATAAAAATTAAAATAAATTACTAATTTTTATACTTAATAATAATATAACTTTCACCATTTTTATGTACTTTCTCTGAGATAAAACACATAATTATTTTTGGTTTAATTGATACTTACATCCTTAAACTTTCTCATACTTGAAGTAAAATGAAATGAACGATTTTCGTTTTTTCTGGTGTAGGGTATCATATGGTCGGTCTTGACCGACTACACCTTCTTCTCTCGTTTTTTGTTCGCACATGAACAAAACGTCGGCAGAGAAATACACATACAGGTATGTGATGGAAAAAGATTTTTAAACCGAATCGATTTTAAACCTAAAAAATGTATGGTAAAATATCAGTTCAAGTTTTTATTTTTGATAAAAATTTTATTTTTATCACTTTCTTTTATATTTTATTAAATAATTTGTTTATATTTGCCTAAAAATAATTATTATTTTTCACATCAAATTCATCATAATTTTCCAAATCGATTCGTTTTGAAAACGATCGGTTTTCATCACATACCAGATAATTTTTTCCATTTCGTTTGAGTGAGTAGAACATTTGTCGAACAAATCATAATTTTTTGTTTGCCGACAGTGTCACTACATTCAGCGCCTCATCAGCATACAAAATGACGTTTGATAGCAGACATGGTTGCTCGGAAAATTGTACGAACAAATATGAACATGTTGGGTCCACACTATCGAAATGCATGTGCGAACAAAATTTTGTTCATTGCTCGAACATGAAAAAAGCGTATGTGGACGGCAAGTAATTTGAGTTTTAGAGTACACAAATACATACATATAACTATTTAAAAATAAAAAAAAAAACTTGTCAGCTGATTCGCTACATTTACGGTAGAGTAATGGGGTCTTTAGCTTGAAGTATACTGTACAACTAAGAATCACTTTCTGAGTCGATTTAATTATATCCCTCAGCTGCCTCCATGGAAACAATGTGAACAAAGTACAGATTGTGATTATGAAGATATTTTTTTATGAAATTTATATGAATCGTTATTTTGTTAAAAGTACGAAGTCCATTGAAATTATTATAAAATGTTTATATAATCTTCTCATGATAAATTTCTAAAAAGAATATGGATTTAATTGAAATTTTTTATTTTATTTTTAGGACTGCAAAACAGACACATGTACATTGCTTTTTCTAGTATTTTGAGTATTGAATCACTATTATAAATGGAAAAATTTTCATATATTTTACAGAATCTCTGCCATCAGGTATTGTAATTTTTGAGTGTGTGATATAATATGACAAAGATGATCATGTCAAGGGTGTAAATTTTGCTTACAAAACTTATTGAAATTTTTTATTTTTTATGTTTTTATAAAGAAGTTTTTTATCATTAAACCAAATCAAATTGGGAGAAAGAAAAATAATCAACATTTTCTTTTACATATTATTTTGCAACTAAACCCTGTTATATATTTTTATTTGATTTTTTTTTTTTTTTTGAAATCATATATATATTTGTTTTTTAACCATATTCGATTACTCGCTATATATATATTACTTATACAATCAATTACACAACTCTAATATAAATCTTTGATTACCTGAGCGCATTACATCTATTTTACAATTGTAATTATTAACCGCAGACAGATGTAAAATACATATTTTTCTTTTTTTTCTTACATATACATATAAACAATATGTAAGTATGTGTATGTAGATGAATTATACATATATCTATTTATTATAAAATTTCGCTTGTTTTATGTCAACATTAATATAATATAGTTTTCATTAAAATACATGTATATATAAGTGTATGTGTGTGTATCTGTGTAAATATTACATAATTAAAAATATATTTTGTATTTTATTTGACATATTGCACGTGTTAAATATTGATAATAATATAATAATATGAAATGAATGAATATTTACATTCATTAAAAGACAATGTATTTTAATTAATGAATTGTTAAATTATTATTTGTTGTACGAAAAGATGTGTCATAAGCAATATGTATAGTATGTATAACTTTTAAGCGTAAATTGACACATATGAAGCAATGATAATTTCTAATCAATGTAAATAGTTAAGTTATAAATAATTAAATAATTTTAAAGTAGAAAATACGTGTTCTTAGCTGTTTTTAATATAAAAGTAATGAGAAATAATTAAATCATTTCCCATTACTTTTTTTATAAGTACTTTAAACGGTAAATTTAAAAAAAGCTATTAATCAGTTTTTTTTCTTAGAATTTGTTGCCCAGTTATTACAAATAAAAATTATTATTTTAATTTATTTTTTTAAAGATTTGCCATTTTGATAAATTCTTAGTAGCTAAAGTTTGCAAAAATTTTTAAATAGTTAAGTGTTTTTCTCATATATATAATAAAAGTTT
>MINK01177793.1:0-10782 GCA_001735545.1 Phormia regina
TAAAGAAAATTTTGAAAAAAATTAAACTCTTTCCTTAATAATTCAAATTGCCTAAGGTCGATATCTTTACCCGATTTTTTAAACTTCTTGTAAGCTTTATTCTTCCTATTCTTCAGGTGGCACAAACTTGAATTGAACCAAACAGGTTTATTGTTAATTCTCAAATTTAATTTGGGTACATTTTTTTTAATTGTTTTATTAAAATTATCACATATAAAAGAATACATAAAATTCGGATATAACGGGGTAGATGCAAAATAAATAGAAATAAGTCTGTATCGTTGAAATCACTAAACCGATTTAAATGAAATTTGGAATATCGTTCGAAGAGGAGTTAGACTTTCAGAATATTGTTGGCTAGAGTCTGTAGTTGCAGCAGGTACGCCGCTACAGTGGACTAAAGTTGACCACCTAGAGGGTGAAAAACATGTCGTACCTTATAACTTTTACAAATATAAACAGATTTAAAATATTTAAATTTTTGGCAAAAAAAGTAACTTTATATTTTCAATTTTTTAAAAAAAATAATTTTTGGCATTTTCAGAAAGACCGGACCTCAAAAAACGTGTAAGTGTAATTTTGAGAAGTTCTGAAAGTTCGTTCTTTGGAAAGTTCAACTTTTCGAGTTGGTAATAATTTTTGTTTGTTGACTTTTATACTTTGGCGAATTAAATTAGAAAGTTCAATATTTTTAAAAATCTTGCAAAATATTTTGACAGCTTACCAGTAAATTTAGTAATTTTCCAAAAATAACCATTTTTTCAATAATAACAACTTCGACTCTTAAAAATTTATAGTAAAAAATATTTCTACATTTATCAATTCTAAATTAAATATTTAATATAATGTGAAAAAATTATGTTGATACCTATAAGTATTTAGAAATTATTCAGTCTCAAATGTTTGAAATATTTACATATAAACTCGTGTGACTAAGTTTACTGGTAGGCTGTAATAATTTTTTGCAGAACCTTTAAGAACATATTGATCTATATAGTTTAATTCACAGAAGTACCAAAATCAACAATCAAATTTTTTACAGACTCAAAAATTTTAACTACTCATCCTAAATTGATAATTTTTGACCATTGCTGGATGTAGGGCGAACGTTCAGAACTTTTCTAAATTACACTTTTACGTTTTCTTGAGGTACCATCTTTCAAAAAATTTCAAAATATATTAAACTTTTTTAACAAAATTTTTTAAAGAAGTTAAATATATAAAGTTACTTTTTTGAAAAAAAAATAGCAATTTTTGAAACCTGTTGAAATTTTGACTTTGAAAAATTTTATCTTGTTATCGAATTGAGATAACAAAAATTAGCATAATTTAGAAAATTATATACAATTTCAACATTGCTAAAAAAAATAGAAAATTTATTTTAAAAGTTATAGGGCAAAATCACAAAAAAAATCAAGGTCAGTTAAAGAGAAATTTGATTTTTTTGAAGTTAAATATACTTGAAACCATACGAAATAATTTAGCACAACAATGTTTTTTCCTTATTTTGCTTAGGAGTAATCAGAATTGTAAAAACATTTCAAATCGGTTGATGTTATAAAAGTTATAAGCCCAGATATGTTTTTCACTCTCGAGGTAGTCAACTTTGTCCCACTGTAGTGACGCCCATGCTGCAGCTACAGACTCCATCTAAAAATATTGTGAAAGTCTAACTCCTCCTCTATCGATGTTTCAAATTTTATTTTTGAAATCAAATATCAGTTAAACCCTGAGAGATAATTTATCACTCTAAACATATTTTTTTCTTTGTCTTACTTAGGAGTATGAAAAATTTTACAAATATTTAAAATCGGTTCGTATTGGCAAAAGTTATAAGCCCCGATATGTTTTTACCTTTTGGCCCACTGTTGCGGCGACCGTGCTGCAGCTACAGACTCTAGCCAACGATAATTTGAAAACATAACTCATCCTCTATCGATTCATTGGTTTCAAAGTTCCAGACTTATTACCATTTATATTGCATTTAGCCTCACTGTGCAGTGGTAACATTTTTTTTTTTTTAAGAAAAATTTTGTTTGCAGATTTTTTTCTTGCATTTTCTATTTTTATATTAAGTTAACGATTAAAGCAATTTTAGTTAATAGCTTACTTTCAAAGCAATAAATATTAAATTGTAGTTACGGCCTTTTGTATTTCAGGTAACTATAAGTAATGTGGTTGTTATCATTGCTAGCTTCTGATCAACTACTCTAATGTTCTATATAATTTACTATGGTGGCGCTCATTTACTTATATTATATGTCGGTTGTTGTCTTAGTTAAATAAAATTTACTACACACATGTAGAAAGCTTTTGACCCTATAATTGTGGGTTTACAAATAAATAGTCTTATTATATATCATTTTAAATGGAAATTGATTCTTTTTTAAAACTGAGTATAACTATTTACTATTTTAAGATCAAGAATTAAATTCACAGAAATATTTTTCATCCACGAGCTGGTTAAAGTTGGTTGGTTGTAGAGTACTCACTAGTTGCAATAGACTCTTCAACAAACATTATTCTGAAAGATTAACTCCTCCTCTACAGTATTCGCTTCGGGCGTTATATATAACCAGATTTATTACTATTTATTTTGCAAAAGTCGTGAGAGCGTATGAGTAATATTAATTAAGGGGTTTAATTACAAAAATTACTGTAACTAGAAAATTAATTCTGGTATTAAATTCTTTTTAAACTAACTTTGTCAAATATATATGAAAATATTTATAATACAAAAATTTGTTGAAGACTTTTTACAAAAAACACCGAGAAAGGATTGATTTTTGATTTTGTGCTTATTATTCATTTTTAAATTCTCAATAAAAATTTTTTAGTATATATTTTTTAATGAAATTTTACACCTGAGTAGATTCTTTTTGTTGCTTAATTTTAGGTTTTATTTACTTTTTTGCATTTGTTAAGAAAAAGACTGAAATTATTAAGAAAACTTTAAAAAATCCGAAAATTTGATTTTTTTACTTTTTTTTTTGGCATATCTTGCGAATCGATAACGGGGGAAGGAAATTTATATGAGCAAAGACTTAAAAACATATCAATGTATGTAAAACATATAACTTTTTTGTTAATTCCAATTGTACTATTTGAGAAATTGAGGCGAAATTTGGAAAATCATAAAAAAATAGGTCAAATTTGGAAGACCTTTGTTCTCTCAGGTATAAAGTTATTTATCTTCACATAATTTTCTATAAAGTTATCTTTATATAAATACTGTATATGTTACATAAGAAAATTCTTTTATAATTGAAAAAAAACATGTACTTTTTGAAAAAAATCGAAAAATCGTAATTTTTACAAACTTATTTTAAAATGCTTACATGTTTTGATTCTGTAAAGATTTTTAAAATTGTATCTTTAAATAAAATGCAAAAAAACTTTAAGATTTTTGTAAAAATAGTCCCACAATTCCCGAAAAAAATGGCGAAAATATCAAAAATTGATTTTTTTACATTTTCGGCTATAGAATGCACATTTTTTCGAAGTCCCGTAGATTTTGTTTGAAAACTTTTAACAACATATTATAGATGCCTAAACTGAATTCCGTTTGTCGATTCGTGACTAGGGATTTAAAAAAATATAAACTAAAATCAGAACTTTTATTTAAAATTGTTCTAATTCGGAAGGGTATGCACTTTCACGAATTTAGTTATTAGACTTTCCTTATATTTTAGAGTCATCTCTGTGAAGATATCTTTCAGAAAAGTATGTGTTGTTAAAGAAAATTTTATTTTAGAGAAAAAAGAGTGCAGATATTTTGACGACAAAAAAAGTTGTCACATTTGTCAAAATCGTTTATTTGTCAAAATCGTTTATTTGTTGTCAAAATCGTTTATTTTTGAACTCGGTAAAGATATGCTGCAGTATTCACAAAAAAATAATGAATGTTTGATAAAGGCTTACTAACTTTTTGTATGTAAATTCTCGTAATAAAAAAAATTGTAAACCTTTATCAAGCATACATTATTTTTTGTGAATACGGCTGATCGACTTTAAATTTTATATTCAATAAATAATTTTCTTTTTTAAATAGTTTCTTAATTTCATTTATGTATATACTAGGATATACATAAATGAAAAAAACTGGACGAAAAACATTCAAAATTATGGTGCTTAAAAATTCTAACACAAATAATTCGATATTATAAGTGATAAATAGGAGATGTAGGCCTTATCACAGTCTATAAATATTTATAAATATATTTGAAACTGGACGAGAAACAAAAATTGAGCAAGCGATTACAGTTTTTTTTAAGTCAGATATACACTACTTTCAGCCCACTTAGGGGTGTGTTAGGTATTCCTTCCAAACTTAACCTTGAACGTTCCTCCACTAAGCCTATCCAATAAGCCATTAAGAAAATACAGATTTATTTTCCAAAATTTTCAATTCTGCCCCACTGTGTAGTGTTATGTTAAGATTTTTTTTTTATTTTTTTAAAGTAAAAAGAAGTGTAGTGTCGTAGTATAAATGGATTTTTGAAAACAACAATTGATCTCTAAGGATCTATATTTTAACTTAAATAAAATTTATAGTTTCTTTCATAAAACATAAAATTATTTGAATATTTATGACATTACTCCGTAAATTGTTTTCCTTTGTTTTTTTTTTAACAGCCTAAAAGTATATAACAAATTGTTGCTGCTATTTTAATTCTCTCTCATTATTATACTTCTTCATATGTAAATTTGTTGTTGTTTTTTTGTATTTTTCTGACAATTGCATAACGGCAAAAAACATAAAATAACATTTAGTTGCAAACCAATACATATACACTACTAACACCAAAAGCTTTCGTACTCATAGAGCGTTAAAATGATTCTCTTCCCTAAAGAAAGAAAAAGCTTTTAAAAAACAACGGATGTTTTAAGAATTAGAGCGACATTTTAGAGAATGCTACTATATAATACAGGAAATGTAAATACAGACAAAATAGGCTAAATTGAATCAAATAAAAAAAATAATAATAAAAACAATAACAAAAATTGTATCTAAGTATATGACAATAAAAGAGCTTTTCATTCATAACCTTGTACAAGAAAAAAGGGATATTATTTAGGGAAATTTTGTTACAGAAAAAAGGAAAAAAAAAACAGGAATATGCAAAAAGTGAAAGGCAAAAAAGATACACAAAAGAGAATTGTAGTAAAATGTAATAAAAACCAAGTAAATATGAAATTAATTTTTATGACCAACATCTGGTTTAATGTGTTTGTTATATAAAAAAAAGAAATGTTTGTTTTTATTGTAACAGCTAGCATCTTTTGCGTTAATAAAATAAAAAATAAACAATGAAAGAGTTAATATATACATACATATGTATGTGTGTGTAGGTTCCTCATGTGTATATATATTTAAATGTTTAGGTATATGTATGTAATAACGCAAGTAATTTAAAATCCACATATTTTTAATACAAATAAATTTCTATCNNAAGTGTTTGCTTTTCCGTACAGCTGCTTTTATCAGAGAAAAAAAAAAAAACAATTGCACATATACACACACTTATACATAAGGTCAAAAATACAACAACAATAACCCTGTATGAAAGACAAGGTTACTAATTTAGTTTTTGTTGTTTCCTTTGTTATACAAAAAACGATTTGTAACAATGGCTAACAACTACATATACATACATACTATATAAACTTATACATACAAACAATCATATAAAACTTAAAAAAAAAAGGAACAAAGCATGAAACCACCAGCAGCAACAAGAACAGCATCATTGAACCTAACTCAACTTATTTGCCATAATACTATACTCACACGAAGTTGCATTCATTCGTATTTTTCACATAAACAACTGAACGTATATTCGTTACATACGAATATACTTTACAATAAATAATAATAATCTCAATTACACACTCATACATATCCATGTTCGTTGATATACATAAGTACTTATACATATATTTATTTACTTGCTCATTATTAACATGTAACTAGACAAAATTATACTGAGAGCTTTTTGAAATGCAAACAAAAATAAAATTAAAAAAAAAAAAAAATCAAAAACAAAATTAATGCCTGAAATGAAATAGTAAGTATTGCAAGTCCATTGCTAAAGAATGTATTTAATTTTACATATACATGCATATATACATGTATACATATGTATGTATTTGCATGTATATGTTTACATGATATTGTAGGAAGATAATTTTTATATCAGCAAAAAGTAAATTAAAAAAACAAAATAAGAAATTTAATTTTGTTTAATTTTTTAATTACACTGGTCATCAAAAATACTTCTTTAAACAAGAATAGTTAAAGGAAGATCTAAGCTTTCAGAAAAATCATTTATAGTAACCTTGTGATAATACGAGAGAAGCTACAGGGTACAGTGCTACCAAATAGACGATAAATGGTAATAAGTCTGGATCTCTCAAACCACTAAGCCGCTTTAAATGAAAATTAGAACAACGATAGAGCAGGAGTTGGGCATACAAGATATTTTTGACTGGAGTATGTAGCTAGACCACGGACGAAGCTACAATGCACAGTGGGTCCAAAAACAAAATAAATGGTAATAAGTTTGGAACTTTGAAACTACTCAACCGATTTAGATGAAATTTAAAACATCGATAGAGTAGGAGTTGGACTTTTAGAATATTTTTAGATGGATTCTGTAGCTGCAGCACGGGTGCCGCCAAAGTTGACTACCTCGAGAGTGAAAATCATATCGGGGCTTATAACTTTTATAAATATTAACCGATATGAAGAAATATTTTTACATTTTTGTATTCTCTTAAGCAAGTCAAGGAAAAGGAAAAATCATGCTTATTGTACTAAATTATCTCATATGGTTTAAAAGATATTTAACTTCAAAAAATAAATTTCTCATTTTTAACCGTGACTCTTTTGCGATTTAAAAAAAATTTTTTTTTGTTCAAAAAGCTTAATAATTTTTGACATTTTCTGAAAGAAGGGACCTCAAGAAAGACGGGGCCACAAGAAAACTGAATGTTCGCCCTGTAGCCAACAGTGGTCAAAAATGGTAAATTTTTTAAGAAAAGTTTAAATTTTTGAGTCTGTAAAAAATTGATGTAGAAAATTCAATGTGTTTTTGCAAAAAAATATTACTACAGCCTATTTGTAAATTTAGCCGCACGAGGTAATTTTCCGAAATTATTCATATTTCCAGTAATAAAAATTTTAAGAATATATATTAAAATTATATATATTTGTTTAATCTTCACATATATAAATTTTTCATTGAATATTTTTTAACATGAGACAAAACTAGTGTGATACCTATAAGCATTTAGAAAATATTTTAATTTAAATTTATAAAATATGTTTCTGTAAGCATAATTTGTAGTTGTTTGTTTTAAGGAAAGTGTTCTAAAAAGTTTGAAATAGTGAAATTTATCATATATAGTTTTAAAGAAGGCACAATTTCCTTTAAAATGATATATAACATGACTATTTTGAATTTAATACGCTTCTAGTAAATCAATTTCAAATAAGCAAAACCCTAAAAAAAATTTAAAACCTTCATGTTTCTTTCTTTTATTGGTAAGACAGTGAAATAACACTTTGTGGTAAGGCAGTGAGATAACACAGTGCGGTAAGGCCGTATCAAAAACATTGAAGGGTTTTACAATTTGCAACTATTTGCTAATTTCAAATTAATTTACAAGAAACGTTCCAAACACAACATAGTCACATTATATATCGTTTTAAAGGAAATTTTCTTTTCTTTAAAACTATGTATAACAAATTTTAAAAGTTTGGTCATACTTTTCTTTAAATAGGACAAACAAATACTGCTTGGACATATTATTTTGAAAATTTTGTGCCAAAATAAAAAACATGAAAAAATAAATTGAAAATTAAATTCTTGAACTCAAATATCAATTAAACCATAAAAGATCTTCCTTATTAATATTAGAAATGTAGAAATATTTAAAATCCGTTTATATTTGTTATGATCCTCGATATGTTTTCTACATTCGAGTTGGTCAACTTTGGTCCACTGTAGCGCCATTCATATTCCAGTTACATACTCCTGAAAGTCTATCTCCCCATCTAACGATGTTCTAAGTTTTATCTAAATAGGTTTAGTGGTTTCAGGGATCTAGACTTATCACCATTTTTTTGCATTTGGTCCTACTGTGCACTTCAGCGCTATTTACTATTTTGCTAAGAAAATAACATCTTTAAACAGAGCTAACAATTTCATAATTATTATTCAAACTTTTAATAAATTTAAAATTAGATTATAAATATTTCGATCAATTGCAATAGTTTTTGCAAAAAAAAATCTTCCTTCTAGTAACATTTAAACAATAAAAAAATTGTTGTTGTTGTTCATTTAACAAATCCAAACTACACAAGTTGGTATATATATATGTATAAGTTGAACGTAGATATGTATGTGTAAAGACATGTTGGTTATACAAGTATTACTGTTAAAGGTTTTGCAAAAACCAAGAAGAAAAAAATAATAACCTAACAGACAAGGTTATTTAATTTGACTTTGTAGCAAAAAAAAAAAAAGATATTAAACTAAACAAAAGGAGGCGAAAACAACAATAACAACTATGTCATCAATTAAAAGAAAAATTAAAAAAAACTTATTACTGAATGAAGAATAATATAACAGACATGGAAGAGAAAAGATGATGCTAAGTTGTAAAAGTTCTGTCTTTAAGCTCTTGTTAATTGAACGGTTTAGAACAGTGCACAGTGGGGTGTTTTCACAAAATAAATGGTAATAAATCTGGATCTTTTAAACCGTTGAACCGATTTTAATGAAATTCGATGGAATATCACATTGTGCGCTTAACATTGCTTTTTGCAAAACTGAACTAACAAATTTCGAATTTTACCTTTAATTTCTTAAATAGCAAAGCTGGAAACAAAAATACGTTATATTTTATATTTAGTATAATGTGTTTCTATTTTTTTTTTGTAGTAGACATTTTTGTTCCCCGATATCGGACGAAAAGATATAGCAAAGAAAGTAAGAAGTCCCATTTTTGGAAATTTTTATAGTTTTTTTTGGGAATCACGCTATTTCTATAGACAAATCTAAAATAGTAAATAACGTTTTAAAATAAGCAACAAAACATCTACTTATGTGTAAAATCACATTCAAAACTATTAACTAATAAGAATTTTGTTGCATAATTAAAAATAAAAAATGTGCTAAAAATCACAAATCTATCCATTCTCATTGTTTTTCGCCAAAAGTCTTCAATAAATTTTTGTATTTTAAAAATTTTGATAAATATTTGAAAAGAAGACAAAATTTTCTAAAGAATGATATATAACATGTATTTTGTATCTGTCTGACGGACCTAACAGAAGAATATGAATTTGGGAAAATTGAAGCATTATTAAAATTTTTGTTACGGCATTATCATGAACGGCACTACCATTCATATAAAAAGTCAAAAATTGGCCAAATTACTTGAAATCATAAATTTATAATCCTTCAATTGCAAATGCAAAAATACCAATATATACTTGTTGTACATCAATGTTTAGGAAATTTTGTCTTCTTTGCAAATATGTATAAAACTTTTTATAATACAAAAATTTGTTGAAGACTTTTTGCAAAAAAAAAAACATTAAGAAGGGAAAGATTTGTAACTTTTTGCTTATTAAAAATTTTGCAATAAAATTCTTGGTAGTAAATAGTTTTGAAGGAAATTTTACATCTGAGTAGACTTTTTTAATGCTTAATTTACAGCGTTATTTACTTTTTTAGATTTGTGTACGAGAATCCGTAAAACCCAAAAATACTTTAAAAAATGTCCAAAAATGAGATTTTTTACTTTTTTTTGCTATATCTTTCCAACCGATAACGGGGAGCAAAAATTTCTATTGCGACAAAAATTATAAAACTTTAGACTAAATAAAAAGTATTTTGTTTTTGATTCCAGTTTTTATATTTAAAAAATTAAGGCGAAAATTTGAAATTAGATGAAAAAATTTGTCAAATTTGGGAAACCTTGGTTCCTGCAAAATTCGATTTTTGAAAGCTTTTTTTCCTTTGAAGTATTTTGTGTTTAGTTGTCTTTCAGAAAAATATAAATACTATATATGTTACTGAAAAAACATTTTTTACAACAGAAAAAAGGGAAAAATCAACCTTTTTTGAAAGTTTAAATTTAAATGCTTGTAAATTGTGATCCGTAAATATTTTTCAAAATCCTTTCTTTGCACAATTTTTTTATTTATTGTTAATGAAATAAAAGAAATTAAAAAATAAAAATTGGACCCACTGTAGCGAAAAAACTTCACCAAGACAGGCTAACTATATAAACTAAACTAAAATAGATAATAATATGCATACGATGACTAGTAGAATCCTTCTATATTAAAAATCTTTGAAATCGGTTCAGATAAAAGGTATCGGGATCGTTTTTAGAAATTTAATAACCGAGATGTCCAAATTTGGGACCCTGTGGACTCGTTCCATGTAGGTATATATGGTCAAAGCTCAAAACTTAAACTCGCCTACACCTCTGGTATGACCATGTAAAATTTGATAAAAATCGGAGCAGCCTCTACGAGGTTCCTTGTTTCCATGTGATTTTTTGAATCGCACACTGTGCGCTGTAGCAAAAATATTTCACCAAATCAGGCTAAAAAATAAACATTTTTATCTTTGAAGCCTAATGCATTGAACACATTGAAGACAGCAGACTAAACGACTACACAAACACAAATGCTGCTGTGCTGAGAATTATTTTAAAGACTACAGCTACAAAGTAATCAGCTGATCCTAAAGTTTGACATTT